>JAKOGI010000057.1:897500-922500 GCA_029747015.1 Carnegiea gigantea | reverse complement strand
TGTCCTGACAAACATCTTCCCCAGAGACTAGAAAACGACGTGTGGTGATTTTCATCTGCTTCAAGGCTGATCCAACCTCTAAAAAATATGCTACAAGTTCCATCTCATTAGGCCTGCCTCCAAAATCACTGAATTCGACGTGTTCAAGGCATGGCAGAAGCTTAGGCATTAAGCAACGATCAAATGATAAGCCAGCAGGATAATGAACCGCCATCAAGGTATCTTCAAGTGATGTCGCGTGGCAAAGGACCTCAATAACAATTCCACACAATTTCAGATGAACCAAGTCACAACCAACCCCAAAAAGAAAACAAAAAGGAAAAAAAAAAAAAAAAGAAACCAAAGTCATCTCAGCTTACTTTTCAATGATTAAAGACTTCAACTTAGGAGCAAAGTTCAATATCTGAAGTGTGCAAACTTCGGCTGTAATCGCCAAACGTGTCAAGTTTTGAAAAACTGGGTAGTTACGTCCAAATTTGAGGCACTACAAGTAGAACAAATTAATGAAATCTGTAACTGAAGACTACAGTATTGAAGAGGCAAGCTGAATGAGATCAGACTTACAGGGGATATTCGCAACTGCAGGGTGTTCGCCCCAGAAACTCTTCTTAGAAACAGATGAGCATCACTAGAGTTCGCAAAACAAAGATAGAGATTTGCTTCCATGAGCAAAGGGGGGTCACCGATGACATACTGTTTCAGTGTCCAAGCCAGAAAAAGAGACTTAAGACTCGGTGCTTTTATGACAATAGAAGCAGTTTTCGATACTACTTGTAAATTTTCCAGAGTTAAAGACTCCACATGAAGAGTTTCAACGCCAAAGCAACTCAAAAATCAACAGCTTTTTCAGCGCAGGACAGTTTATTGAGAGCTTCCTCATAAATTCATCCCCGGGAAGCTTGACAAGGGAAAGGTGGATGGCCTCAAGGTTTGGCAAGTTAATAGAAATTGGAAGATCAAACTCAAACAGGCCACTTAGCGTTAAGATCACAAGTTTCTTAGCAGAGAAAATGCCTGCTGGCAAAAGAACACGCTGTCCGTGTAGCTGACCCTGTTGTATGTTCCATTTGGCCTCCATATCAATTTCACGAATTATGAACTTCAATAATATGGCATCCAACCATGACTTAAATTTGAAGTCATCATCTCCAAAATGCAAGCGCAAATGCTGTAGGTAGAAGACATCGTGGTAAAGAAGAACCCTATCCACAAACCTCCTAAAACAAATCCCATGCTCCCTTGAGGGTTTTCTGTAGAATATTTCGAACCCATTTGAAGAAGGCATCTCAGTGAAGTCGAGTGCAGGGACTTTGGTCCACACATGCTGCCATCTTTTTGACAATATGCTTGTTTTAACACTAGACTTAGTGAGGACAAAAGAGAGAATGTGGCCAAGTATGGCATCTGGTAGACCACTAATATGATCTATAGCTTCGTGAAAATTTCGAATATTACTATCCATAATTAACTTGACTGACTCCAAGATCCTCTGATTTCTTGAGCCTGACAACGACAATATCCCTAAGAAAGAAAAGAGTCAGCAAGCAAGCAAAAAAAACCCTGCTCCCTTTCCTGGAGGGCAGAAAGCAGACAACCGAACATACAGAAGCAATTCTTATAATATAACAACGGAAATTGGACGAGCTTAGCTCAGTTACATTCAAGCAGACATAGGCATTAGGTAACTGATTCCAGTTGTCCTCAAGCTTAATGGCATTGCAGTTCGGCCTGAGTTACTTTCAGTCCGTGTCAACTGCCAGTTTGGTATATGTTGACCCAAAAAACTAATCTCACAAAGAAAAGCAAGATTAGTGCTCATCTCGGGTTGGGTTCATGATGTCAAAATTGGATTACCTCTATCACAATAGTTTTTTAAGTCTTTTGGGTCTAATAATAGTGAACAATTAAATTTAACAAGGTCAGCGTCCAATGGAATTAGCTCTTAGGCTCTAATTTCGTCTTTGATCTTTCTTTTGCTCTGCATGCAATGAGCATAATAAATTAAGGTCATGACAGCATCTAACATCCAAACAACTCAAAAACCACAGCTAATTCCAGTGGACACTGAGGTGGTTAGATAAACGAAAAAAGAGCCTAAGACCTAGATGATCATGATGATTCTAAGCCTTTCTATGACTGATCATGCAAGAGCAAAGAACAAGAAAATTCACTCTAACTTAGCTTCGAAGCTAACTGGTGGCCTAGGCCTAGTCTAAGTAAGATTGGGTGCACTTTAAATTTTGAGACACTAAAATCCCAGTACTCCCAAACAACAACTTAAAATTGACTCTAACTCATTGAGATCATCACATAGTATTGATAAACCCTAATTGCAAAAGCAGAAGACATGCAGAGCAAATTGGTGACAAAATCGGAGAGGCTTCAATTACCAAATTGGTGACAAAATCAGAGAGGAGAGGGAGAAAGCTCCTGTTCTCTTTCTTCTATTGCGGCATGCAGCAGAGGGATACAAATATGTCGTAGCATATATATTACAAGTGTTTGAGTGGTTTTCTAATTCTATTCGTATTTAACAAACCCAAAGATAATATGAGTTATTTGTAATTTGTAGACGAAGTGTGAAAAAAAATAATAATTTGAAAAATTTTATTAAAATAACCCAAATATCTAGATATTTTATACTATAAAAATATAAAAGTTAAGCTAGCTTAGAGCCAACCTTTAACTCAAGGTAATTGGTACCTATGATCCTACAGTCCAAACCTAGCAAAGAAAATTCTCGAAAAAATTTTTTAAAAAAAATGGAAAGCCTTGAGCATATGACGGTGGAAGCTTGCAAAACTTGTCCATAAATACCCCTTTGGTGTATGCTTTGAGGATGCAAATTATTATATACACCCGGGAGTTTATACTCTCGGGTCATGTCAGTGACAGGTGTAACTGTCATATCAGCAAGTGGTTTTCTTTTTTTTTCAAGAATACATTTCATACTAACGAATTTAAAAAAAAAAAAAAAAAAAAAAAAAGAGGGTGATGGTTGGCCATGTCAAAATAAAGAAAAATTAAAACTGAAAAACTTGTTACCATAGCCTGTAAAAGCAGTTACACATTACAATCCACGTTCTTTCTCCCCTTCTCTCGCTCTTTCTCTCTCTCTCTCTCTCTCTCTCTCTCTCTCTCTCTCTCTCTCACAGCATCAATCATTGTTTTCATTTAATTTGTAAATTCAATCAGAATTTAACTTGTTCACTGTCAGAATTCAACTTGTTCATCAAGTGCTTAAGGGATGTGATCCCAAACTTTCGAAGTTTATTTAATCAACAATGGTTATTCGCTTTAGAATTTAGATTTCTTAAGCATTCTACTTTAATTTCTTCAAGAGATTAGGAATGATTTTTCGTAGACACCAAGACAGAAAAACAGAGAGAGGGGCAGAGATAGAATCTAGAAATTAACCGCACTTTTATGACATAAGTATCAAGCTTATGGTGAATAATAATGGGCTATGAAGAAAATGAAGCTTTACAATGAACAACGTTGAAAGACAAGATACAAGGCTATAAATCTTCAACCTGTTTATCAGTTCGTCAACATTGCTTACTTTATTACTCCAATTTGTTCCTAACTTGAATCCTATTCTCTACCATGGAAATTAAATGGATGTTGGTGATAAATTAAGGTCTCTAACAAAGCACAATTGGTTCATTGGAGCTTTAAAAGAAGCTCACCGTGAGAATCCAGTTTGTTCAGTAAGTTGTTGATGGTTGTTCACTATTAGACTTTAGTTTACTTCATTGTTGAGTTTTGGTTAGTTCATCGAGTTGTTGAATATTGTTCATTGAAATTTCAACAAGATGGGAAGCAATGAGAGGGAGAAGAATAAGTAAGATTGTCAATTAAGTAGCAAATGAAGCTCCGGCAGCCCTTCTATTCACTATATATTGTGATGAACTATAGAGGAAGAAGCAACAAGGCAATGTGAGAGAGGATTTTTTTTATTTTTTTTTACTTTTAAGATGTATGTATCACATTTTATTTTTGTTACTTTTAAGATTTATGTATCGTTTAGATATTGGTTGGTCTCGGACATGTGAATCTTTCATTAAGCCTCGTCAACTTGTTTATTAGACGTCTTAATAAAGTTCACTAATAGTAGGATATTTTTGTACATGATGTTGCAAGGTTTTTCACTGAGGCTGCCCAATTTGTTCATTCATTGTTCTAATAATGTTCACTTTTAGTATGTGATCAATTTTAATTGCTCACCAAATGTCATGAACTTGTTCATTGAACGTCTTAATAAGATATACTAATGGTAGGATATTTGTTTATAATCTATCGTGAGTTTGTTCATTGAGACTACTCATTCGTTCAATTATTGTTTCAACAATGGTCACCCTCGGGTATGTGAATATGAATTATTCATTAAGCTTCTTCAGCTTGTTCATTGGACGTTTGGATAAAGTTCACTAATAATAGGATTTGTTCATTATCTATTGTAACGTTGTTTACCGAGCCACCAATTTGTTCATCTATTGTTTCAATAATATTATCGTACTAAGTTATCATTTGATACGTGATGATTAGAAATGGTATACTTAAGAAAATTAAAGTTGAAAATAATTTTAAAAACTTCAAACGCTAACAAATACCCTTCGAATCATAAACACACGTTAACAAATTCCTTTACATCTTGAGCACACTGTACAAGTTATTAAACAAACCTTTAAACTTGTAAAGTAATCGAAGAAAGTTTAACATGAATGACTATTTTATTTATTTTTTTTGGTGATAGAACATGAATGACTATTCTTTGGATAAGGAACAATATGGAAAAAATTATTGAAGTAATTTTTAATTTAGTAGCACTCAACGATTAAAAAAAAAGCAATCAATTACAATTGTAAATGAACAACAGTTTCTTTTTAATGATGAACAAACTTAAGATCCTGAATGAATAACCTATAACTACAAGATGAACAAAAAGTAACCACATATCCTGCTAGCAAGTGAATTTAAAAGGGGGGAAAAATAGTTAAAACTCCAATATACAAGCAAGCACATCCTTGCCAGTTGAAACACTCGGACTCTTAAACTGCCCTCCCTACTTCTTCATCCTCGAAATCTCCGTAGTGAAGGTGAACGTACCATTGTTGACTATCAACTGATCTTCATGCTATAGAGTACAATATCTTTCGATTCAGTAAACTCAGTAGCGAATATATTAAACAATTGTTCCGAAACAACTGAAATATTCACACATATGCACCAATTCAAGTATAGAAGGAAGAAATCGAGTATCACTCAGATTTGACCAGCAATTGTGATGAAAGTCGTGAAATTTTGAGTTTGCAATATTGTTACGTTGAATTTTCTAGTGGAATTTTCTGAAATGAAGATGGATGTGCAGCGAAGAAGAGGAAAGAAAGAAGATGATGTGGAAAGAAGAGAGAGAAGAAAGAAGTGTGGGGGAAGAAGGAAACGGTTGAAAGTGTAGTGGAAAAGAAAGAAGTGTAGTGGGAGAAAGAAGTTATTGGGTTTTATTTATGTGTATACTATTTATTTCTATTATTTACTTTTTGTTCTTTAAAAAACCCAATGCCAACATGTAACATATTTGTTGAGATGGAACTGGGAGCATAAACTTCCAAGTGTATATAATATATATTGCTTTGAGGAAGTGGAGTGAAGAAACATTAAAAGCATTTCACATAACATTTTCCTTTCCTCCAATTGCATCTGTCATCAATTGTTCCCACTTCGTGACATACCTCAATTTAGCCACACAATAGTACAATTCAAATTAATCCTGATCAAATACTATAACTAAATATCCAACAGTGGTATCAATGTCACATTAATTCAAGCCCTCTTACCCATCCCACATAACTCATATTTACATAAATCATATCCCTTCCTTCCACAAAAACATTCCTCATTTAATTTAACTCCACAAAATAGAATCGCATCCATTAGCCATCAACCTCAAACACAATATTCAATTATGCCCCAAGTAATTGGGTACCTATATTTGATGGAGAAAATTATCAAATGTGGGGTATCCCAATGAGGACTCTTCTGATATATAGCACATGGCCTATGGGATCTGGTAGAAAATGGATATGAAGTTCCAACCCAAGATCCAAAAGAAAATGCATCTTGGGATGAAAACGAGCAAAAACAATATGAAGAAAATCAAAAGAGAGATTGCAATGCCCTCTTGTTAATTCATCGAGGAGTCTCTTCAATAATAGTTCCTCAAATTATGGCATTAACAACATCTAATGAGGATCAGAAAAATTTAAAAGAAGCAAACAAGGGTACTGAATAAATAATTTCTGTTGAACTTCAATCTTTATGGAAAGAATTTGACACTTTATTAATGAAGGAAAGCAAAAATATGCGGAGACAATTGAAGAAGTAACAATTGTACAAAAAGTATTAAGAAATCTTCCTCTAAAGTATGATCACATAGTGCTACAATTGAAGAATTTAAAATTTTATTTGCACTTACGTTAACTGAATTAAACGGATCTCTCCAAGCTCACGAAGAGAGAATGCGCAGATTTACAGAACAACCAATAGACCAACCTTTTAGGCTAAATTAAAATTATCTTATAATGGAGAAAACAAAAATCAAAATGGCAACAATTCAAATTTCCCTCAAAAAAGGGGGATATCAAATAGTCGTGGGAGGGGGAGAGATAATTAAAAAATTATGGGAGCCCTGAAAATGCTAAATCGCCTCATATCGCACTTGGCATACTCATCATATAAAAGATTGTCGAAACCAGCAAAATGATGCAGCCAATTCTTTTTTGAAAAAAAAATGATTCTCTCGATAATGTATTTCATTCTTTTCTAAATACTCAACAAGAGTCAGCTAACATTTGGTATGTGGACAATGGCTGTAAAAAATTCTTTTGTCAATCTTGATGAAAATATTAAATCTCACATTACTCTTGGTGAAGGACGAAGCCAAGATGTTGCGGGCAAAGGGACAATTGTCATTAAAACTAAAAGCAACTCTACCAAATTTATTCAAGATATTTAATATGTCCCTGACCTAGCACAAAATTTATTAAGTGTGGGTCGATTGCTTCAAAGAGGCTATATGGTAAATTTTGATGATGATAAATGTCTCATATATTATAAGAAAAAGAGGCAACAAATTGCTTATGTATTAGTGGCCCCCAATATAATGTTTCCTTTAAAATTGCCAATGGAGCACAAAGTTCCTCTCAATTGTACTATTGATAACACTATCTATGGCCTATAACTAATAATTAAAAGAAAATATGAAAATATATGAGGGTTATATTTTTGGAAAAATGCATAGACTACTATTTACTAAGGTCTCGTGGAGGGCCAAAGCCCCGCTTCAGTTAGTGCATGTTGATATTTGAGGCCTATCTAAAAATCTCACCTTAGAAAGAAAAAGATATTTCTATTATTTGTTGAGGATCACACCTGTATGAGAGGGGTATATTTCTTGGAATAGAAATCATAAGCATTCACATATTTTCAACAATTTAAAGCTGTCGCTGAAAAACAAAGTCGGCACAATCTAAAAATTCTCAGAACAAACTGCGAGGGAGAATTCACCGGACATGAATTTAATAGCTTCTGTAATAAGTATGGAATTAAAAGAGAATTATTAGTGATACGCACACCGCAACGAAATAGCGTGATGGAAAGAAAAAATAGAACCATTGTGGAAGTGGCCCAAAGCATGTTACAAGGCAAAAATTTCACTAAATATTTTTGGGCTGAAGTCGTTAACCAGGCAGTGTATATTATCAACAAATACCCACAAAGGTCATATTAAATAAAACGTCTTATGAGGCATGGTTTAAAAGGGAGCCCAAGGTAGAGCACTTTTGAGTGTTTGGTTATATAGCCTATGCCCACATCCCGCGAAAGAAAATCGGGAAAAAGTGGTTAAAAAGGCGAAAAATGTACTTTTATTTGGTACAGTGATGAGTCAAAAGGCTATCGACTTTATACACCTAAATCACAAAGTCGATAATTTCAAGAGACGTCAAGCAGCTGAATGGAGTTGGCAAGAAAATCTTACACACCAACTGGTACTAACACACATTCTATCTATCTGCCAAAAAGACGATGATCTTCGTCAAGCATCCTCGGAGTTGAGTACTTCATCTCCAAGAAGCGCACCAAGATTAACGAATCTAACTCTAAATTCAACCTCTTCAAGTTCACCTCAATCTACATAGCTACTATCAAGTAGGGGCTTGTCATCCTCCCTCCCCCCCGGGGAAAAAAAGGTAGTTTGCTAGAAGGTGAGATACAAGAATATAGAAGGATAAGAATTGCACTTAAATGAAAGTTACAGCTATTATTTCAAAAAAAAAAAAAAACCCAGTAAAACACATCTTGATAGTGGCTAGTCATCTCATGAGAATATCTAAGCCTACATCAATAACGCTTGCTCAAGCCGTCAAGCCAGTCTATATGTTGGTATAAATATTTTATCACTCACCCAAGTTGAAGGATAAATTAAATGCCATTCATATCCACAACAAAACCGAAAGTCCCACAACATAAAAGGGAGAACTTCTATAATTATTGATAAAAGTTTCTTTGGATGATGCCATTTAAAACACGCACAAACAGAGAGAGAATATGAGATGTTAGAAAATGTGATTATATACACAATAAACAAGGATCAACAAAAAAGAATCACTCTTGTCAAAATTATCTCATACGATGAACTAATAAGTGGTATCAGAGCGAGGTTTAGGATGTCTTCAATTATGAAGGTTGATATTCAAACGTTTGATGGAGACGTTAGTTTCAATCTCTGGAAGGTGCAGATGAGAGCGATTCTCATTCAGCATGGGTTGCGGAATGTTCTCTCAGGACCTCATACGAAACTCAGTACAATGACAGAAGAACAATGGGCAGAACAGCAGAAGAAGAAGAAGGAGAAGAAGAAGAAGAAGTGTGGTTCTTTGACGGACGACGAATGGGAAGAACTGGAGGAGAATGCACTTTCGGCCATACAGTTGTACTTGGCGGCACATGTCTTGCGAGAGGTGCTTGATAAGACAATTGCAGTGGGTCTTTAGGTTTGGCTGGAGAAACTCTACATGACAAAGAGTCTTGTCAATAAGATCCGATTAAAAGAAAGGTTGGACACTTTCAAGATGGCAGAAGGTACTCCTATTCAAAAACATCTAAACCATTTTAATTCGATTATTGTCAATCTTAAAAGTTTAGATGTGAAAATCAAGAATGAGGATAAGGCTATATTGCTAGCTGTCTCTTTGCCCTCCTCCTATAAACACTTCGACAAAATTTTGTTGTATAGCAACAACGACACTTTATCTTTTGAGGATGTTAAGTCTAACTTACTATCCAAAGAAAAGTTTGATCTTGAAGTGTGTTTTGATGACAAAGCAGAAGGTTTGTTTGTAAGAGGAAGATCCTTTAAAAAGGAGGGTACAAACAGGAGAAACTCCATATCGAAGTTGAAAGGCCGTAAATCTGGCAAATTCTGCAAATACTGCTGAAAAACTGAAAAACAAGAAGGAACAGGAAGAGAAGAGCAGTCAGTCGGCTGAAACTGCAATTGTTGACTCTGGGTAGAGGGTGATATCTTACTAGTCACAACAACTGACAGTAGAGGTGCGAGTGGGTTTTGGATTCCGGCTGCACCTATCATATGTGTCCCCATAGGATCTAGTTTTCAACATATGAATGGTTGTATTCCGGTGTCATTCTCATCAGCAATAACGTCCAATGCAATGTCACAGGCATTGGCACTGTTCAGATCAAGACCCACGATAATGTACTAAAGACTCTTTACAATGTCCGTGACATTCTTGACCTGAAGCGTAACCTTATCTCACTTGTTACCCTCGAATCCAACGAGTGCAAGTATTCCGCTGAAGGTGGAGTCCTGAAGATCTCCAAGGGTGCACTGGTTCTTATGAAAGGAGTAAGACGTGGGAGTCTCTACCTACTCCGAAGTTCCACAGTGACTGGTTCTGCTGCAATCACCACCCCCCTCATCCGAAGCAGATTCTACTCAATTGTGACATGCTCGCTTGGGCCACATGAGTGAGAAGGGATTGACAATTCTAAGCAAGCGACGTCTACTTGGCAGCGAATGTATGGAAAAACTTGATTTCTGCAATCATTGTGTTTTTGGAAAACAAAAGAGAGTCAGTTTTTCTACTGCTACTCACCGTACTAAAGGCACCCTTGATTATATACATTCTGACCTATAGGGTCCGTCTAGAATTCCTTCTATTGGAGGAAAACGTTATATGTTGACCTTTGTAGATGATTTTTCTCGAAGAGTCTGGGTTTATTTTTTAAGGTAGAAAAACGATGTTTTTCCCATGTTCAAGAAATTCAAAGCCCTCGTAGAGAACCAGACTGGGGGAAAGATAAAGAAACTCAGAACTGACAATGGTCTTGAGTTCTGTGAGTCTGATTTTAACGAGTTCTATGCCACTCAGGGTATCGCCAGACATAAGACCCTAGTCGGAAAGCCTCAGCGAAATGGAGTTGCTGAATGTATTAATCGGACTCTACTTGCAGGAGCTCGCTGTATGCTCTTCAATGCTAACTTGTGGCATCGTCGTGATTTTTGGGCAGAGGCTATTTCAACAGCCTGTTATTTGGTGAATCGTTCTCCACACTCCTCTATTTACTTCAGAATTTCAGAAGAAGTTTGGTCAGGTAATCCTGTTAACTATTCTATTCTGTGAGTATTTTGATGCTCTGCCTATGCACATGTTGACAACAGGAAGGTAGCCCCTCGGGTGTCAAGTGTATGTTTTTAGGTTATGCATCTGAATCTAAGGGATACCGGTTGTGGTGTCCTGACTCCAAGAATGTCATTCAAAGTCGGGATATAACCTTCAATGAAACTATTATGTTTTCACCTGGGAAGGAGTCTATTTCTACAGGTAATCAGGAATATGTCAGTGAGAAGGTGGAGTTTGAAATTCCTGTAGATGTCCCTCAAGGTGGAAACACATCACCTTATTCTAGTAGTAAGGTCCAGTCTGAGGAAGTCAATCCCAACATTCCAAGTCCAGAACTGCAGGCCACAGATACTTACTCTCTTGCTCGTGACAGACCACGAAGAACCATCAGAAAGCCTGCACGTTACTCAGCTGATGATTAGAATGGGCTGATTCTTTGCTTATGCACTGGCCGCTGCACAGGAGATACCTGAAGGTGTTGAACCTTCCTCGTATTTTGAAGCCATTTCCTATCCCAACTCTTCAAACTGGCTTATGGCTATGCAAGAAGAGATGGAGAGTCTGTACAAGAATGAGACTTGGGAGTTATGTGATCTATCGAAAGGTCGTCGTGCTCTAACAGCCAAGTGGATCTAGAAGTGAAAGGAGGGCATTCCCGGCGTTGAAGATGCAACGTGGAAAGCACGGCTGATTGTTCGAGGCTGCAACCAGAAGGAAGGTGTTGACTTTAATGAAGTCTTTTCTCCTGTAGTACATCATACCTCTATTAGAGTGTTGCTTGCTTTTGTTAGTCTATTTGACTTGGAGTTGGAGCAACTTGATGTCAAAATCGCGTTCCTTCATGGTAAGTTGGAGGAGGAGATTTATATGAGGCAACCTAAAGGATTTGTTGTTCCTGGCAAGGAACACAATGTATCTCATATGAAGAAGTCCTTGTATGGACTTAAGCAAGCCCCTAGATAGTGGTACAAATGATTTGATGCATTCATGATAGGGCAAGGCTATACACGATGTCACTACGACAATTATGTATATTTTCAATAATATGGTGGTTCCTTCATTTATCTGCTACTGTATGTTGACAATATGGTCATTGCTTCCAAGAATAAGTCCTTGATCTACAAGTTAAAATCTCAACTTAGTGATAAGTTCAAGATGAAGGATCTAGGCGCAACTAAGAAAATACTCGGCATGGAGATTCACAGGGATCGAAAGGCCAGCAAACTATACCTATCTCAAAAGAAGTACCTTGAGAAAGTCCTTGATAGGTTCAATATGAATTACTGTAAATCAGTATCCAATCCTCTAGCTGCACGTTTCAAGCTTTCAGCTGAGTCGTGTCCTAAATCTGAATAGGACATGGAGAAAATGTCTCACATTTCCTATTCTACTACAGTTGGAAGTCTCATGTATGCTATGGTCTGCACTAGACCCGACTTAGCCTATGCGGTTAGCGTGGTGAGCCACTATATACACAATCCTGGTAAGGATCATTGGGAGGCTATAAAATGGATCCTTCGCTATGTGAAAGGTTCTCTTGATAGATGTTTTATGTTTGACAAATCTAAGACTGCAATCTATGATGTTGCAGGTTTCATTGATTCTGATTACGGTGGAGATTTTGATCGTAGGCGCTCTATTTCTAGATATATTTTCACCCTGTGTGCAGGTGCAATCTCGTGGAAGGCATCAGCTTTATCCACTACTGAGGGTGAATATATCGCTGTAACTGAGGGTGTCAAAAAAGCTGCATGGTTGAGAGGCCTTATTACCAAGCTTGGAGTTTCACAAGGTGTCACTACTGTATTTTCGAATAGCCAGAGTGCTATTCATATCACCAAAAACGATGCCTACCATTCGAAGACCAATCATATCAGTATCAAGTACCACTTCATCAGAGATACTATTATTGCAGGAGACATTATGGAGAAGAAAGTTCATACCTCGGAGAATCCTACAAACATGCTCACTAAGTCTATTCCTATTGCTAAGTTCCAGCATTGCCTGAACTTAGTTGGTATTCAGTGCCTTTGATTATCCTTCGGGATCCCTTGGACGATGTGGTTGTCCCAGAGTTGGTGAAAATTGGTCCAAGGTGGAGATTGTTGGGTTTTGGCCCAATTTGCACTCCACGGCCCATGGTGGGCGACGGCTGTTTAGCTATGACGGTTAAGGTTTCTAGCGGGTTCCTCGCTCATCCTACCCTTTATAAAGGGCACGCCTCCTACCTTCTCAACACACCAACAGAAATACTATTCGAGTATTCAGTTCTACTTTTCTAGATTTGTGACAGAGCGTTATAGAGAGTTTCGTAATCTCTAATCGATCTTTCTGTTAGAATGTATCGTTTTAAGATCGATCCTGTACTCCTCTTCTCTATAGTGGATTTGTGACTTATCGTCGTCCATGGTTTTTCCCACATTGGGTTTCCTATGTAATCTTGGTTTTTTTATTGTTCTTGCTATCGTTGTTTTACTTTTGATTATCATTGTTCATCCTAACGCTTCCGTAATTAGTTTGCTCTAATTTCCTAACAGTTAACAAAGCATATGTAATTACAACACATCATAAGATCCATTCACGTAATTATGTTTGGGAGCAGTCCAATTGGAAACCTCGGATGTCCGACCTACGTCAGCCTTGTAACCCCTTTACACCAAAATTAGACACCATTCTGAGCTCAAGCAAACCCAAAAAGGAAAACGTCTTAACTACTTGATATACCATGGAGACAAAATCACCACTTCCGACGTCCGGCACCACAGATCTAACCATTATGAACAATTTCAACTTGACACGCAGCTGAAGATCTAGGAAGCATTGGTATCTTCTGACAAACATCTTCCACAGACACTGTAGCCTGACCTGTGATAATTTTCATCTCCTTCAAGGCTAATCCGACCTCCCAAAAATACGCTACCTGTTGCATTTCTCCAAGCCTACCTTCAAAAACTCTGAATTCAACGTGTTCAAGGCATGGTAGTTGCTCAGGCATCAAGTTGCGTTCAAATGATGAGCCAATAGGATAAGCAATCATCAAGGTATCATCAAATGATGAGGCATAATGAAGAAGAACCTAAACAACAAAATCCACCCAGTATCATGCATTAACCTCGTCACCAAAAAGAAAAGAAAAATGACCTTACTTGTTCAATAATCAAAGACTTCGACTTTGGGGCAGAGTTCAATATCTGCAGCGCGCAACCATCAGCTATAACTGAAAAATGGGTCAAATTTTGAAAAATTGGGTGGTTACTTTCATATCTGAAGCACTGCAAATTAAAAAGTACGACCATTATTACTGATTGTTACCATAATAGGCAATTGAAGACTAGAACACGGAAGAGGCAAGGCAAATGAGACGGCACTTACCGGATGTATTCCCAACAGCAGAGTTTAACCGCAGAAAGTCTCCTTAGAAATAGGAAAGCGTCACTTGAATTCACAAAATGAAGATGGATGTTTGCTTCCACGAGCACAGGGAGGTCACCGATGTCATGCTGCCTGAGTGTGCCCACCCGAAAAAGGCACTTAAGACTTGGTACTTTTATAGCAATAAAATCACTGGTCGGGACCACTTGTAAGTTCTCCAGAGTCGAAGACTCCACATACACATTTTTATGGCCACGGCTTACTATAATACGCAGCTCTTTCAAAATAGGACAACCTAATGTGAGACTCTTCAGAATCTCATCATCTGGCAACGTTACGGAGGCAAGGTGGATGATCTCAAGCTGAGGCAAGTTAATAGGAATTGAAACATCAAAAGCAAACAGGCCGTTCAGCTTTAAGAACTGCTTGAACTCAATATCGATTTTCCGAATTTCACGGCTCGTGATAGAATCCCACCATGACTTGAATTTTGAGTCATCATCTCCTTGAACAAAACGCAAGCGCAAAAGCTGCAAGTAAGAGAAATCATGGTGAAAAAGGAGCCTATCCACAAAGCTCTTGAAACAAATCTTTTGCTCCTTTGAGAGTTCATTATAACCCACTCCGAACTTGCATGCAGAAGGCGTCTCAGTAAAGTCAAGTGCAGGGACCTCAGTTCACATGTGCTGCCATCTTTTTGACAATACGCTGGTGTTAGCTTTTTTAAAAGCTCACATTGAATTTTTTAATATATTTTGATGAAAGACAAAAAGAAATTAATTAATTGACATATTCATCATATTATATTTGAATTATCTTAATAATTATTATTGTTTAAATGTGTTATATTTTTGAAGTGGATGTTGGAATATTAATATTACTTAATTGATTTTATATAAGGTGTCACAATATATTTGAGATTGTTTAATATTCAAGTTTGAACATGTTATCTTTATGATATTATATTGTGTGATTCAAATTTGAATATAAGATTGCGGACCTATATTTATCAATGTCAAAGATTTGCTCTTAATATGATAATATCTTGTGATACAATATCTTGAGATATTATGCTGCCAATTAATTCAGCTTCTAGATTTTTCCAGCAAGGATTTATTACTAAAATAAAGATGTTAGCTGTTGGAGATCAGAAAAGAAGATTGTTGGACAAATCTGTGAAGTTCAAGGGCTTGAAAGACCAACTGAATGAAGAAACTATCTTCCTTATTGGGTGCAACGGATACTTTCCATACTTTACTTCGTCTTCTCCAAAGCCTTTTGCCTATAAAAAGGAGATGATTTTACAGCAGAAAAACACACAAAAGAGAGAGCACAAGCAAAGATAGAAAAAAGAGAGCTACACTTGCAAATCAAAGAGAGCAAGCACTCATTGACATACATCGAGCTTATATTGGCATATCAATTGTGTTTATTTACTCTCTATATTATAAAGTGTATATTGTTAGCTTTCTCTGTATTGGGTTGGGTTGATTAGTCGGAGGGCCGACTACCCAAGTACGGTTGAGGAGCAACGCGTACGTTTGGACACCTATAGTTGTAGGGTCAACTAGTAGGTTGTACGATAAGTGAATCGTGTATAATCGACCGACCTAATAAAAGAAAGAGGTTCAAAATCCCATCGGCGAGGGCGCCTGTGGGTAGAGGATTAGGTGTGGCCGAACCTCTATAAACAACATGTTTTGTCCACATTTATCTTTTTGCTCTTTATTTCAATTATTTTGTGACTTTGATCATCACCATATTCATCCTTCATCTAGAGTGATTCAACTAGCCAAATCGAGCCAACACGTATCTCATCTAGAGTGACTTTTAACAGCAGACTTTATAGGAACAAAAGACAGAATGTAGCCAAGTATCTCATCTGGTAGACTACTAATACGATCCATGGCTTGATTAGTTCCAAGACGCCCTTGATTTCTCAAGCTTGACAATGTTAATATCCTAGAAACAACAAAAAGAATGAGCAACCATAACAAGAAAACCGTCTCCCTTTTCTGGAAGGGCAGACAGGAGACAACCATACATAGCAACAACTCAAATATAACAACAAAGCTGGATGAGATTGCCATAGATATGTTCAAGCAGATGCGAGCAATTTGTTATTTGATTCCAGTCGTCCCCAACATAATTTTCAATTTTACTGGTGACGGGTCTCGGATGATTATGATCGGATCATCACATAATTTGATAATCAGCAACTTGCAAAACCAGAATTTACTTCGACTAATTCAGAATTTACTTCCGGAAGATCATTTGCTAAGCTTACGATTCAAAATCCAGTTTCCCAATTTGCTTTGCGAGCAACGGCATTCACTTGAATTTGTCGAGATCATTACGTAATTTTGATAATCAGTAAGTTGCAAAAGCAGAAAAACACAGAGAACACAATCCAGAAATAATTGACACCAAAAACGGGAGAATTAATGTGAGATTTAGGGGAGAGGGTTTACCAGATTGGAGGGAGAAATGAGGAGGAATCAATTGAAGAAGCAAATCAGGAGCATAAGTGACTGAGAAGTTCCATTCTCTTATCGAAGAAGTGAGAGAGAAGTTCCATTCTCCTGATCGTCGATCATTTTGCCATGGGAAGATTTCTCTACTCCAAAGTTCAGACCATGCCTTCCCCTTTTGCCTTCGCTTTTTTTCTCGTTAGAGACGTAGCGGTAGCGCGGCTTCATACATATACCCGGTTTTCCTTCAGCTTGGATGGCATTTAGGTGTACGTGGTTTTGTTATAGCCTTCCCCACCATAATTGAAATAATGCACCTTCACAACTCCTTTTTCACCTTCCTATATGAGCTGCATCCATAGTCCTTATTTAAAATGAGGCCTCATTTGCCATTTTTTGTGCGGACAACCTTCACGCGCACCCTCACCCTCACCCAGCAAAATAGGCGCAACCTGTCCTTGTCACTCTTGTGGAACTTTAAATGATATCCTCTAACTATGATACAGTCACTGATTATTTGCATTAGCTGCTTTTTGACCCTAGAAGCTTGAACATTACTTGAGGATGTTCTATGGTACATTGGCTGCTTTATTCTCTTTTTCACTCTCCTACTCTTCTTCCCATCATTCTGCTTTACTCTCAGTGTCGGGGCTATCTGAATTGTTTGAATCCTCACACTTCCCTCCCCTCCCATCCCCACTTTTGTCCTACTTCTCATCATTCACTACCTATTTCTAAGCATCACCTCCCTCTTTAAATTTTCTTTTTCTCTCCTTACCTTGTTCCAAGCCCTCATCATCAACATCGAAAGAGAAAACATCATCCCCCTATGACCACAACCTATCATCTTCTTTGTCATTCCTCTCTTCATTTCTACCCCTTCTTCAGCACTTTCGTCGCCATTGTCTTCAACATACGCATGCAAACTCAAGCTTTGTTAATAACCCAATTAGCTCTCTAAAATCTCTATCACTCTTAATTGCTGCAACCAAGCTCTCCCCAAAGCGCATGTTTGGCCTATAGAAATATACAACCTCGATCCTATCTTCTACATACCCTAATTTTGTTACAGAAATGAGACTATCTCTGAAATTCCTCACCATGAAAAACATGTAACTTACAACCATTGGATGAAGCCATCCTGCATATTAAAGACCTAAAAAAAAAAAAAAAAAAAGCAATCGGGGGCATAATGCAAAGCAAAAAGAGCTTATTAGGGTTTCTCACACCCACAAATTAGTTTTCCCAAAAATGTACACTCATTCAATCATCTTTAAAGAAATTAATTCACTACTGCAATGATCACGAGTCAAGTAACAGAATCAATTGATAATTGCTTTAATTTTGCAAGCCTTTCATATTGTTGTGAATTTTAGAAAATCCTGTAAATTACCTTTATAAATTGCTTATCAACTATATATTTCCGTGGACTTCATCCAAATGATCGAGTTCACCTGGCTTCTTCTTCATCAAATGCAGGTCACAAATCCGGTTTTAGGCTTTGCAAGATTAGAGAGAGATAGAGTATGCATGTGCGTGTCACCTGTGTGGTAGCAAGCAACAAAGAGGAACTTTGGCTTGCCAACGAGGGAGAGAGAGGGAATGTGATTGCCATGTTTTACCTTCGATAGCAAGTTTACTGTTTACATGATATTCCTTAGCTTTTTTGACAAGTTTATTGGCAACAATTCGCTGAAAATAATTTGATGGCATTTTGACATTTTTAGGTAGTTCAGTGGCATTTTTATTCAATCACTCTGTCAAATGAAAACAAAAGGTTAAAAGAGAGATGTGAACACTTAATCCACCCCGTGTAAAACTAATCTCCAGAGTCGGACAGCCACCGACAAGCCCCCTAGTGGCCATTTCGTTGCCTAGTGTTTTCACCGGGAATTCTACCAACGCCCAACATTTTCAATTTTCCGACCACAAATTCTATTTTAAATGGTAAAAAAGAAAAAATAACTAGTAGTGTGAACCCTGTTCAGTAACCATCTCATTTTTCCGGCAAAGGGTGCAGTTGGGGTGTAATAAGAGACAGGTTAGATGCAACAGTGAACATTTTGGTCCGGGAAGGTTCCAACAAATGTTGCAGGGTCGCAAGTGGGATAGAACATATGGTAGGAGCAGCAACAAGAAGGAGACGGCACTTTTGGAGGGTGGGTGAATGTGACTCAATCTAAGCTATTAGATTGAACTTCAAGGGTTGAGATTGAGAATTCTCATGTCTCCCTTAAGAGCTTGTTCTTGTTACATTTGTTGTCCATACATATTACATACATCTTGTTCTTACATCTAATCCTGGCATCTCAAAAACTTTACAAGACCTAGTGAACCTATAGAAAATTTACAGTGAGACAACTGCTACCTATTATACAACATCCAGAAGATCAAGCTCCTTGGATGTAACAATTACAACCTCAAACACCCCCCCCCCAAAAAAAAAAAAATCCGGTGAATGAGAAAAGCAGTGGCTATGCACAAAAGACCAAGTTGCATCTTTCCATTAAGCTGATGTGCAGCCTTGTGGAAAGCATTCATGATCTGGGTGGTCTGCTGAAAGAAACTGCGGCAAGCGAAACTACAGCTGAATGGAACTGCTTTGCTTTGTCTATGAATACAAAATGGCCAGCCTGCATTACCAAAACTTTGATATTCAAATATCCATGAAAATAATCAATCACAATCCCCACCCACCCCCCTCCCCCAAAAAAGGCAGCCTGTATGCGCAATCAAACATTCATGACGCAAGAGAGAGAGAGAGAGAGAGAAAGAGAAAACCTGAGGAACTCTAATGATTTCACAGGGATTTTCATCCTTTTACGTGCTTCTTGAGCCCCTCTGTAGTTCATCCAATCTTGATAACCATAGATGAAGGTAGTTGGCACTTTCCATTCCGATGCACTGCATTATGTTTAACACAAGTTGGTCATGTAGTTCAATCTATCATTCCTATCATGAAATTGAAAGCATGACAATCCGAAGTGCTATAGTTGGTGTTGTTCTAGAGAAGATAAGCTAGGCATGAGGACGGTAAGGAAAGGAATACTGCAACTGACCTGTGTAGAAGTGGTTTTCGAGCAAATGCTCCAAATGAGAATATGTATTTTAAGCATAGCTCTCCGCTTGCTTTGGCAGCTAGTTTGTGATATATATAATCTAACAGAAAATAAGTTAATATTCTGAAGGGCAAATGCTTGTTAAATGTCAGCGAATGTAAATTGTAGAAAAGTTACCTGTCAAAATGCTGACTCATCTTCATTCAACTTGTCACCGGCTGCATAGACACCAAATCTGCGCTCGTGTATCTGTTAACTAGATTTGGTCCCCATGGGCCAAAACTTCTGGCATGATATCATAACCCAAGATCACAGAACATGAGAAGAATGTTCATATGCTGATATATAACACCAAATATTATGAAATAAAGTTGGATGAGTATCTCAAACGCCTTTTTTTGCAGCTCTGTTTTTTTAAGTGGTTTTGTGAGGAGAGAGTGAAGATCTGAGAGTGGGACTAAGAAGCTGATCATACTTCAGACACACATTTGTACATGACGAGTGGACAACAGCACTTTGGACGTGGTTGCAAAATGATCAGCAAGAAGGAGGCAACATCATAAACTCGTATTTTCATTCGCAAAAGTGGCATTGAAACATAGCCTACAATAAAGAAATGAATTGAACCCTCCCCCCTTTCAGAACTAGAGGATTCTCCCTACAAAGCACATTAAATTGAAAAAATATGATATTTAGATATTAGATTCGATCTCCTGCCTAATGCATTATTTCATTAGTGAACATGAATCTCCCCTACGCAATTTTCAACTAATGCATCACACAGGAGGCAAGAAAATGAATCTACTCACAAGCTTTTTGAGGAGTAAAGTTAGATTCCCATAGATGGTTCAGAAGAGCTCCTTTCCACGTTGCTTTGAATTGGGTGAAGCCCTCTGACATGTCTGATTCTGAGGAAAACCCTGCTGGTCCCACTAAAATCAAGTGTTCGACATGCTCAGGGTGCTACAGAGTCACAATTGGGAATAATGATTAAACTAGAAAAGAACCACATGATGTTCCTCCATTAAATTCAAAATTAATGATTTGAAGGTTCACCTTGAGAGCATACTTAGAAGCAACATAACCCCCAAATGAATGCCCAAGAAGTATAAATTTATCAAGATTCTTGGCTTTACGCCATTCCTCAAAAGAGTCAATAAACCATGCCTCAGTTTCTGCATTCCAGAGATGAAAGAAAATGTGTTGGAAAAAGTTGCGCATCTTGTATACTTATGGCAGAAGCAACCAAGTAATAATCATTATTAGATTGAAACTGTCTTCTAGATATGTTGTTTGAGATATTTTCATTTCACGTTATTATCATTTCACATAAGACTGCAAATATATCTTTGGCACGAGTTATTAACCAACAATAATTAATGGTGGGCAATTAAATTGGCAAGTACGGATAACCTTCGGTGCTTTTGCATGTAAAGTCAGGTCGGCTTGATCCACCCCATCTGCAAAGCAGAGTGCTGAAAGCTTTAAGTTTAGAACGATATAGATCATATATTAAGCTAAACAGAAACTCATAGGTGCAGGGTCAGGATTTTTCTCAGCACTATAGGCTATAACAAGAAATTGAAACATAGAAGTGCCCAAATTGGCTGAGTTTAGTTTTACGAGATAGCCTGCAATACACTTGATGCAGACATCAATACTCTCAATTCCTCTGAACACTTCAGCAGAATAATATTGAGGATATACAATTGAATACTTAAGAACTAAATCGGAAAACATAGCGATGGACAATCCAAATGCATATAAAGACTGAGCATTGAGAATAAAACAACTAATTTAGATATTGGATTCTTGTCCTCAGATCAATAATCCAAGCATGCTTTTTGTTCTTTGGACCTCTACTATGAAGGACAATTAACAGTGCTACCCCCCCCCCCCCCCCAAAAAAGGGAAAAAAAAGAAAAAAAAACACGAAGGAAGGTTCTCTGCATTTCTTACCTGCTTGGTGTATTATTGTCCTCTAGGGATACCTGAAAACTGGCCCTCCCATATTTTCTGAGATTAAATCGGGCAACTAATACATGCCAGAATTTCAAGATCCCAGTCCCTTCATCCTCATATATGTATCTCTCCCCCCCCCCCCCTCTCTGTACATATACACACACACACACATTTGTGCGTGTATGTGTGTTAATAACAAACATAAAAAATAAAGCATCTAAGTACCTTTATCAAGCAACTAATAGACAAAAAGACGAAGACATTTTGCATACGTTTGCTTTCATGATCTGCATAATTCTGATCGACATAGGGTAACACGTCAATAGAACAATAATCTTTTCCCATAAATTGATGGGGAAAAAAGAATGAAAGACAACCATGATTAGTATCCCACATGATGCCAGCAGCATAACATTCATGATTCCGTTCAAGTGCTGTTGGTGTTGGAGGGAAGTCCCTCCACCATAAATCCTATCATTTCCTCTAATTATGCAACTAATTTTGAACAGAGAACAATTTGCAGCTATCGATAATTCATAGACTTAAGTACACACAAAAAATTTTTAAATATCACATAAATGCTCACCCAAGCTGATCAATTGCAATAACCCTAAAATGTTTGGCCAAGGCGTCAAAATTTCGGAAGAAGAATCCCAGAGAAGCACCATATCCGTGAACCAAAACAATGGTAGGGGCGTCCTCTTTGCTATCGAAAGTAACAGTATTTATAAACCGCGGCTTATTGCTTGAAGAACGAAACCACCTGATCTTAGAACCAGGCGGCCCTGTACCTATATTTATTTGCTCTGACTTGTACGGTGTTCTGCAATCAGACCAATTAATCCTATAAGCACCAAGTTTCTAAAATCCAGATAGTATTCCATTAGGTGATAGTTTCAAATTTGTCAAATCTTCAAACATAGATTGAAAACATATTTATCAATGCATTCGTAATTCAGATCACATCCTTTGCAGATTGCAATTCAAAAGTGCACCAGATGCTTAAACACCAACGTTTTTTGAGACAGAATTCTCACAATTGAAGAAACAGGATCATGAAAAGCTACGATCAGCAATATTTTAAAAAATTTAAATTTATTGTTCATCGAGTACCAAACTTAATGAAGCACAACTAAGTAGAGCTTTTCAATCAAAATTGAGGACGGCGACCTAAAATGTCAACAAATTACACATAGAAACAAAATCTGAAACAATCAAGCACAATGTGGATCATTCAAAATTGTCAAACTTTCAAATATAGATTCAAAACAAATCTCTGAATGCATTCCTACTTCAGATCAAATCCTCGCATATTGCAATTTAAAAGTGCCCCAGATGCTTAAAATCAAATTTATTCTTCATCAAATACCAAATTTAATGACAAACAACAACGTCGAGCTTTTTGATCAAAAAATTCAGAGGAACGCGAAGTAAATTCCCATAAAGTCCACACAGAAAACAAAAATCAACTCCAAAAATCGACAAAATCAGGATGATCAAGCACAATGCGGATCGAGATAGACGCATACTTGACTAAAGAAAGGAGGCGTTTCTCAGAGCCGATAATGTGATCGATGGAGGAAGGGATCCAACGGAGAAGAGAAGGCCACGTCCACTTCTTCTGACCAGATGGCGACGTCGTTTCAACAGCCACCGTGTCCGCCGCCACCGCTGCCATGTCGTCGGCCATGTGTTACCGCCTGATGTAGCTGTATCTCCGCCGATTAATTTGCAGAGGAGGAAACCCCGCCTTGATTCTCTCTCCTCTGATTTGCCGCTTCTTAGAGCGAGAAATGAAAGGATTAAAATTCTGAGAGCAATTTTTTTGGTGATTTCGATTCATTATATTTAGGGGGATGTTCGAAATTTCGGAGCAGGGGAAAATGGGGGAAAATGGTGGGAAAATCGTGTACAGGCGCTTTGACGTCACTCTTTCGGTTTGGGCGATTCGTTGAATTCCTGGTCCAAAGCCGGGGTTGCCCCTGGATTACGCCATGACTCATAAATATAATTTCAATGTACTAACTAGGATTTTTATAATTCCAATAATTTTTTCATTATAGTAATTATTTATAATAAATTATAGTAAATTATTTAGCAACAACTTCATATACAGTTTGTTTGAATATTTGTAAAATAATTAGCAACTTGTAGACAAAATAGTTTGATCAACGAAAAGAGAACTTGTTGAAGGTCCCGATCAGGCGCTCTTAAGCCATTCATTTCCCTTCTGGAGAAAGAAAGTACTTGACCACTACATCACATCGGTGAATTTGTTAAGGCGGGGGACCACCAAGCATGGTATCAGGAACTACGCTCGCATCTGCCTCACAGTGGACCTCGAAGGCTACCGGACTTGATCAACCTGCGTCCAGTACTGAACGGTAGGGGTTTTCCTAAAAGTAGCCGTGCCTTACATTCTCGGACAATGGAGCTCTTGCCGGGAGAATGTTCTCCTCCGCTACATGTAACGGTTATTATAAAGGGCTACAGCATTCCTCTTTCCCTGAAAGAGGCTGGGGTTTCACGCCCATGTTCCAAGCGGAGATATCTGGACATCCCAGGGTCAAGTCTCACCCCATCGGACATGACCATTGCTGCGTATGACACTTAAGGTCTTCCATCGGGCTTACGCTTACACAGCGTAAGGCTTGACAGCGCCTTAAGGGATGCAAGTCATGAGAATCTATTAGGTTAAAAATTCTAATGTATTAAATTATTAAATGTTTCTAGTAGCAATTGTAATATTATACTTATATAATAATTTTGAAAGTATGGTAGTCTAAAAAGCTATCTAAATTTGATTTAAAAAAACTAATAACATAGTAAACTTGTGATATGTATATTTTTTACAAAAAAAAGCTGGAAAATATTTAATAAAGATCAAAGTATTGATGACATTATTTTCATAATGGCCATAAATATGTTCTTAATTAAATAACAACAATTATAGTTAAAAAGAAATAGATATAGAA
Organism: Carnegiea gigantea; assembly: GCA_029747015.1. NCBI lineage: Eukaryota > Viridiplantae > Streptophyta > Magnoliopsida > Caryophyllales > Cactaceae > Carnegiea > Carnegiea gigantea. Next base: position 897,958 of record JAKOGI010000057.1, on the reverse strand, counting down.
TTAGGACAGGAGTCTGTCATGTATGTTACATTAGGGATATTTGCTTGAACTCTTATACTCTAAAAATTGAAAGCAACTTAGTACCTTTTGGTGATAATTTGTTGTGGTATTAAATTTTATATATAAGATCTGCAGCTATAATTATATTGTATCTATGATCTCTAATATCCAATTTATATTTATATTTACATTTATGTTCAAAGAGATAAGAAAAATAATAATAATGAAAATCAAATATCTTTTGGTAATTTTTTATAATAATAATTGTGTCTTTGTAGTAAATAAGATATAAAATATGTGTATATGACTATTTGTCATTATAATATCACGTATTGGTTGCCAAATTTGGGGTAAAAATTGGAAACCAAACGTGCACAATGAATTATTCATAATCGGTGTAATTATTTTGTTATAATATAACACATTATTTTCAGTAATATTGGAAATGGTGTTACATA
>JAKOGI010000057.1:840000-892500 GCA_029747015.1 Carnegiea gigantea | reverse complement strand
ACTCTCTCTCCTTCGTGTATGACATAGCAATCAAAAGTGGATTCAGAATCCGTACTCATCGCATCTAGATCCATGTTGTGTTCACCGCTACATGAACTAACCTCGTTTTTTCCTTCCTCCTTAATCCCATTTTGGTTTATAGTCAGTTCACAGTTAATTCTTCCCATACATTCATGTATCCTTGTTGTAGTTCCTCAATCACATCATTATTATTTGAATCTCGACAAGGTCACCTGGTTAAAGACTACTCGCTTCCCACCTCGTAGTCAATTACCCTTTACTCTCGGCATTCCCAGGACCTGGCTCTTGTGTCTGGTGACTCGTCCCATGTATATAATGCTGTCGAACAACCTCAATGAGATTAGTGAGCACACGGTAAGCACAACTAGTAGAGGGGGCAACCTGCGTAGGTGACTCTTGTATTTTCAGAGAGTCAAAAGTTACCTTCTAAAATGTTGCATTAGAATTTCTGGAGTCATTATCATGACCTGTCCCATTCTTCTTGATGGGTTTTTTCCCGCAAGATGTTTTGGCTATCTTCTCCACCCTACATAATGCATTTCTTTCTTCTACCTTATTAGGGCTGAATCAAATAGCTACATGAAGGCCTTGACGAGTGTCTTCCATGGATCCCATATTCAACAAAGTTTAGGCTCTCTGAAAGCAACTTTAACATTAAATAGATCAAGTTTCACGACCACTTCACGTACATTGACATTTCGCTAAGCCAAATTCTTTCAATTTCAACCAACAGGTAGCTATATTGTGGTTGATGGACATTTTAGGCTCCTCCATTAACTTAGCATCATCCTCATTTTCAGGAAGAGCTACACAGAGATATTGAAGTGATTTGGCATACATGTTAATGGTGCAGCGAAAGACCTTCAACCTATAGAAGTTATTTCCTTCCTCCTTCAGTTTTTCAAATTTCACCAATGCCTCACGAGAGGAGCCCATCTTCATGATGGTTCTTCCCACGTCCTCATCAAATTCAGTATTAATATGATCTTCAGAGAGATCTAAAAATAAAGATTGAGATAAACTAGCCATGTTGGGTGAGTCACCTCTTCCAATCCTATGACCCTTTCAAACTATGGACGCTCTCTTGTGCGAAATTGAAACTGCTACTCCGCGTTCTCACCTTTGTTACTCTTGATTAGGGTTCTTTGTAATCACCCCATTTGGAGCAGAATATAATTGCCCAACTGGATAAGTTAAACCCTTAATAGTTCTGCAAATTTTAATATGAAAAGTCTTGCTTTTTTATGGAGAACAACATATAAGAATACTACAGTATTATTAGTAAAGAATATTTAGAGGTGGAACAAATTTAGGTTTTGATCAATTTTAAATTAGATAAATTAGACAATATCTGCAATTCAGATGAGATTTTTTTTTTGGGGGGGCATTTGTCTTTCGTGTTTGGACAAGCCCAAATGTCGATAAAATTTGGGTTCAAACAATAAAAATACAAAATATCATGCGACGATATTTAATAGGTCAAGAAAAAAGTTTATGATATGCATTTGTTAATCGTTGAAAAAATTTGAATAATTAAAGGGATAAAATTATTTCAATCTTACAATCCTATAACGTTAATATAAAACTCGTAGAAATTAATTTTGACAACAAAGTTGATTGTTTCGTTACTACAAGACGCCAATATCATAGATTATTAGGAATTGACTTCACCATGTCACTTTCTAAGGTTCTCTAACCATGTCTTGTTTGATCAATTTTGATCAATTGATTGGATTGATGGGATAAATAAAATCTTATTCTTTAAAAGTCATGTTAGTACATACTGCAATGCTAAATAAAGTTGATTTAGAATATTAACTTTGAATCCACAATTAAACACATTTTGACTTCAGAGAAGAAGTTGGCACGGGCTGCAGGAATGCCAAGAAATCAAGAATCTTAACATGCAAGTCAAAACTCAAAGAAAGATAAGTATCAAGAACAGTGGCATTCTTAGAGTTCACATTTAGACATGAACTTTAAATTTGCCATGTTAAATTGAGACACCTTTCAAATTGTATAAAGGAAATTAGGAAAGGGAGGTCAATATAGGGAGAGGAAGGAAAAGAAGTTTTTGTTTCTTTAAAGTTAGTAATTTTGTTATTAGTAAATTTAAGCGAATGATCTAATCCCAGAATTTAAGGAAAATTTTAAGATTTAAGCCATCTTCTAGGAAGGCTGTTCAAGAAAACCAGAGTCAGGCCTTAAGATTCCAAATGATTCCAAATGTAGGTAGCTCTCCCTTTTGAATCGACAATGCAAGATAAATGTGTCTTCCAAAATAGATCCCAAGTGATCACTCAAGACTTTGAACTAGCAGCAATGCCTTAAAACATTGTCTTGCTCCTTTCCTGCATGAGGGGATGGAGAACTAAGAGCTACAATCTTTCTTCTAAGCCTTTGGTGCTTGAGAGGAGCAGTTAGTGAGGTGTAGGAGCACAACAGTGGAAGATTGTGATTACTGCTTGAGAGGAGTAGTTGGTGAATAAGGTCGTAGACCAGCAGACTTGAAACGAGAACGAAACTGACTGACGTTACCAGCCACTAGCGACAGCTCACTCCCTTCCACTCCTAGAGGTGAACAAAAATTGAGATAGGAGGGGTAAGGGTTCCCCTCGTTGGAAAAGGTAAACACCTACTTCAAATTTTAAAAACACGAGACATGAAATTTATATAGTGGCAACTGGCAAGGATGAGATCAGCTAAAGAATCAGTCCTATCATCCATCATAGATAAGAAGATTAGATGATACCTGATGCATTCCTTATCAAGAGACTCTAAATATGATGGGAAAATTTCAGTGCAGGCACGGAGAAAACGATGATGCAAAACTCATACACCCAGCAACCATCACAAATACAACAGCCACCACTTCTATACAGCCATACAGGTTACACATCAATAAATTGATCAATTCCCACACTTTCAACAGAATGATCTAAAAGCACCCACAACAATGAAATAAACAGGAGGCTCAGGCACCATTTGAAATTGAAATTCAAAAATCCAAAAGAATATTTAGTATCAAATGAATCTATCATACTGTTACAGGAAGTGTAAACTGAATCTCCACAAACAGGAGCCTGACAAAATGGAAATAATGATACAGCATCATTTTATTTAGCGTCACTACCTAATAATAATTCTACACGTTCATGCCCAAACAACTAATCACCTCGATGCAAAACGATGACAGACGATACTCAATGCACAAAGAGGGAACAGTTCCGGAGCAAAGATAACTTCCAGAGTTCCAGCAGGGAAAGAAAAAGAAAGTACATCTGCAGCTTTGGCGACGAAAAACACGCAAACATCACGAAGACACATTCTCTAGTCAGCTCTTGACTGGCCAGCACGAGAGGAGAGGATGATACCAACGATAAGACCATACAAAGCCAAAGCTTCAGCGAAAATGAGGATAAGGATCATTCCAACAAAAAGCTTTGGCTGCTGAGCATTGGCTCTGGGAAAAGCATCAATCCCATCAGAAAAGCAGGCCAAGAGAATAAAAGCAGAAATGAAGCGAACAGTTGTCACAAACAGTTGTCACAGAAAAACTACTACACAACTCCGAAACAAATTCATATAGAAAGCAAAATGACGCCATGTGGATTTTAGAGAAAATTATTTCAGCATGATGTTAGCTACCCAATAAAGAAAACAAAATGAACAGCAGAACCACATGATTCCAAATGACATTCAGATAAGAAAACAAGAAGCTGTCACCAAGATCATGACATCCAACGAAGAGAAGAACACGTTCTTACAATTTCCAAACAAATCATTTAGAAAGTTTTGAGGCTTCATCAATCATGCCAGAGCTCCCTCACTACATATTTATAAGAGCAACAAATACAAAAGAAGATACAAAGCCTTACAATAAGAAATTACCAAGCTTTAGAGCTCCCCAAAGTTTCAGAGCTCTACTATAATTCTATGTTTAAAAAAGCACGCCCCGAAAGCACCTAGGCTGTAAGCCCAAAGCCCAACCTCTTGCGCTTTGCTTTGCAAGGGGTTAAGCCCACCCCATTCTTTAAGCCCATAGAAGCCCGAACTCTTTTGCGCTTCAGACCGAGGCTCAAAACGACCCAAGCCTGTGCTTTATGGGAAAAAAATCATGGGAAAGAGCTAAAAGAGAGCACACACCATGGAAAAACACAAATACATTTAGATTGACACTTATATTTGCTAGATTATTCAAGTTTGGATAGAAACCCTTATCAAATTGCATGCAATTGCTTCGAGGACAAACTAGACTGAAGAACACTAATTTAGAAACCCCAATTTTCGGATGGAGGGTTAAGCTATAGTTGAAGGCTTGTATGGTGTTCTAATAAAGATAGAATTAACCGATCTTTCTCATACTTTTTCGGCGGCCGATCTACGCCGGTCTCTCCCTCTCTCCAAATAGGAAATATAGTGCTGCCAATAATATAGAAAGAAGGATAAAAGAATATACTTCTCTTCCATCCTAATATACTGTCAAATATTGTTTCCTTCTTTTTCCCCCTCCTTCCTACAATGCCTTCATAAATGATAGATCCAATATAAGATATTATAGGATAGTTAGGTGTGATTAGGGGTGGCAATTTGCCGAAATCCAGACAAAGATGACAAAATAGCATTTTGTTTTATGAGAATAATTTACTAAATTGCCCTTTTCTCTTTTTCTTTTAATTTTGGTTGAGTTTCTTTTTTTTTCCTTATTTTTGATTTCTACTGTTCTTTATCAGTATAGTAAGTTATTTGAGATTCATTTATCTCCCTGTTAGGTTGAAACCATATAGTATATTCAAAAGTTAATTCTAGTTAAGCAATGTCATCATTTATTAAATTGATAGTTATAGGGGTGAACACCTTCTGATAATGTTGAAAGGTAAGTTAATCTAGTCTTATAATGATTTAGCAGATTTTGTCTTATACTTCTAGGTGTCAAATCGAAAGACCATAAAAAAATCTCATACTTGATTTTGTGTATAACGTTTTAAGTTAGGTAGACTAAAACTTTGTCCGGCAAGATAGTCTCCTTCTCTATTTAATTTTGAATTTGAATGTAGTTTATTTTTTGGATAACTCATGTTTAAGTTAAAAATTCTGTCATCAATAGAGACATGCTCGACACCTTCTGTAGTAATAAGGATCAAGGTGTTTTCATAGTATAATGTTCTTACTCCTTTACTCATTAGCCGTTCACTCTGGCATTTGATGGTTAATGCTTCAGTAGATCTTTTATAGTTGATCCATTATTTGTCGAAAGTAGGAGCCTTGAAGTGTTTTGTTCTTTTTGGCTTGAATCATTGTTTTGAGAGTGATGTTGCTGATTTTTACTAGATGAATAGCTTCATAAATAGTTTCATTAACTTTCTTAAGGAGATTGAGAAGAAACGAAGACATATAAAGTTTCTACTGAAGTTCCTAATTGCTCTCTTGAAGTCTTCTGGAGATTTTTGTAATGCGATCAGACTTAAACTCGGATAAAGAAAGTTCAAATACCCATAGGTAAAGAGTTCAAAGATGAGTTCAAGGCTTGCTTTATTAAAAGCAAGAATTCTGGAAAATATAGAATCCCTAGGATTATAATAGAGTTCAGGAAGTTCAGAAATTTTCTGATAGGAAGGCATGGTTGCATCGTAATAGTTCTTATAGAACATATCTGACGATATGTCAATAGTTCTGATGTCAGTATGCTGAACAAGTGGTCTTTGGGCTAACAACTTAGCCTTCAATTCATGTTGAATAACTGGTAGGCAAGCATGGTCTTTGGGCTAACAACTTAGCCTTCAATTCATCCAATGAAAATGAACAACATCACTCCCAAAACAACTATCCAAGCCAAAAAGAACAAACACGTCAAGGCTCCCACTTTTGACAAATCATGAATCAACTATAAAAGATCTACTGGAGCATTAGCCATCAAATGCTAGAGTGAACGACTAATGAGTAAAGGAGCAAGAACATTATACTATAAAAACAACTTAATCTTTATAACTACAGAAGGTGTCCAGCATGTCTCTACTGATGACAGATTTTTTGACTTTAACTATGAACTGGAATCCAAGAACTTTCATGGAAGCCCAGCTGGGCGAATGAAATTTGCTGAACTTTATCAATCAGAGAAAGAAAAGGTCAAAGCACAGATCATGCCAGGCAAATAAATAATATAAGGCACAAGAAGACAAAGGGGATATGAAACTCTATCAAGAACAATAAACTTTATCATGTAATTGTAATCATATCTTTTTGAAATCTTATCCCTATGATGTGAGCGCTAATGTCAAAGTGCACTCTCCTTCCCCTATAAATAAGGACCTAGAAATCAGAGGAAGGTAGAGTTTGTCAATCTCATGATTTCCTTTGTAAAAATATCCTTATATGAAGATGTTCTAATTTCTTCTTTCTGAGAAAGGAGAACAACTGGCAATGAAATAAAGAAATCTTTCTTTAAACTTGTATCAAACAATTTTTCTTACAATCTTAATTAGACAGAGAATATTATCAAAAGTGAAAGACGTCTGAAAAAAGTAGGTAATTCGCGTAACGGAGGAGTAAGACGCGGTCGAAAGAGTAAGACGGATTGAACTCTTGAAGGTATAATTTCTCTAAATTAATTTTGTTTTGAAAGATTGTATGGCATACTGTTTAGAATTTCATTTTGCTAGTTTAGTATCCAGATACCACATTAAAATCTTTGTCCATCAATCTGAAGAACTTCAAAAGCTCTAAAAAATGATTTTATCGCTTTTCCTATAAAAATCACTCGAAATCTCACTCTTAAATGATATCAGAGCCTATCTGCTCAATTAATTAATCACTATCTACTCAATTAATTACTATCTACTCAATTACTTACTATCCGTCAACTAAATTATCTTTAACTTAAACATGAATTATCTAAAAAATAAACTACAATCAAACTGGAAATCAAATAGAGAAAGAGACTATCTTATTAGACAAAGTTTTAATCTACCTAACTTAAAACATTATACACAAGATCAAGCATGAGTTTTTAAAGGTCTTTCGCTTTAACACCTAAAAGTATAAGACAAAATCTGCTAAATCATTATAAGACTAGATTAACTTACCTTTCAACATTATCTGAAAATGTTCACCCTATAACTATAAATTTAATAAAAGATAACATTGCTCTTTACTAGAATTAACTTTTGAATATACTATATGGTATCAACCTGATAGGGAGATAAATGAATCTCAAATAACTTACTATACTAATGAAAAACAGTAGAAATTAAAAATGGGGGGGAAAAAAGAAACTCAACCAAAATTAAAAGAAAAAGAGAAAAGGGCAATTTAGTAAATTATTCTCACAAAACAAAATGCTATTTTGTCATCCTCGTCCGGATTTCGGCAAATTGCCACCCCTAGGTGTGATGTCCAATCACTTGTTTAATACTATCATCTAACTTATTTGTCAAAATATGGTTTGGAAATGATTTTCAATCATTTTTGAGTAAAAGTGTGCTTAATGTCCAAAAAATCCGCGCCTTCGCCTCGAAGCCCGCACCCCGGGTCCTATGACCCTTTGCGCTTTTGTGCGCCTCGAACTTTTTTAATCTAAGCTACAATTGCAGAGCTCCCTACAAATTTCTGAGCAATCATACAAACATTCTTAACACCGATGAATTTTTAATAAGTTTCTGGAGGGGAGCGTTATAAGCAAAAATCTATTTGGAAAACAGTGATACTTTTTTAAGTATGCAATAATCATAGAGATGATGCATAATGTCCATGGCATTGAGTGTCTGACCCACAACAAGTACCACCCAAAGACGACAATCACCAGAGCCATACAGAAGAAAGGTAAATTTGCCTATGGTGGAGTATAGAAGATCACCATATAAACTAGCTTACCCGGATATGACGAGTCCCAAAGAGCTTGTTATTCCTCAAAAAACATTTTTGTAAAGGTGGAAGTGGGAAGTTTAGAAGAGCAAGAAATACTAGGAAGGTAGTAGACAAAGCCTTTCCAAAAAAAAAAAAAAAGAAAAACATGGTAGAAAGGACCCCAAGCCTTTTAACCGTCCCTGGACATAATGGTGCCAGTACCAGGAAAACCTCTCAATTTCCACACGAGAAAATCTCAAAACCAGCTTTCCACATGAACAGTCTAGAAAGGTCAGGAACTCGGGATGCAGGAAGGGTTCGCAGGTCAACCATTAAGACATAGTAATTTGTGCAACTAACAATCCAACAACAAATACAGAAAACCCCAAACTCCTATATGCACCAGGATATTGACACTGATACAAGCTAATATGAGACATCAACGCTGACAAGCTTCCATCATATTCGCGGAACCAAGGACACCGACAAATTCTACTGCTATGTACTATGCCAACCATTTCCTGGCAGCATTGATCTCATGGAAAATACTCTATGAAGATGTTAAAAAAAAAATTTAATAAAAAATAGGGGCAGCAGTTTCCCGATGTGCGCCGGATTGGGCATAAGATGATTCCAATAACGAAAACATACATAATAAAAATGCAATAACGACAATTCAGTCACCCGCAAAATTAGCAAAATAATGCAGCAAAGTCAACTGAAAAAGCACGAAAGCAAATACAAGAAACAGGCAGCACAAGAATATCATGCCATATCATACAAAAACACAAGATCAGGTTAATAATAAAAGATCCAACTTGACGTAATTAGCAATTAATTAGGCATAAATAGCTGAAAATCATTAAAAATTAATTTCCGATAATCACAGCCAAACCAGACGCTAAAGAGATCAACGATAAGGGAAAAGAGAGTAAGACCTGACACCAGCATCACCGACGATGCCAATAGCCATGCCGGCGGAGAGACCAGCGAGACCACAAGCGAGACCAGATGAAAGATGAGCATAACCATCAAAAAGGTAGTAAGATTTCGCCTTAGGGTTAATCCCAGTACTGATAATCACAGCAATAATCAAACCATAAATACCCAAAACACCAGCCATAACCACCGGAACAATCGATTTCATCACCAATTCCGGCCTCATCACTCCCATGGACGCCACTCCTACGCCACTTTTCGCCGTTCCATACGCCGCTCCCATACCTGCAACAAAAACAACCAAAAACAACCAGAATCAACAAAAACTCCCAAATTAACCCTAGATCGGCATCAATAAACCCCGAATTCAAATCCAAACGCGCAATTGAACATACAGAAGCAAAGTTGAATCAGGGTTTACGCACAGGAGAAGACGAGGGCGGCAGCGGCGCCGAGGAAACCGAAGAAAGGAGCAGTCTCATCGCCATTGAAGGTGGAAGACATGTTTGTTTGGTGCAGAGATTGGATCTGATCTGAGAGATTCGACAATGGCGAATCGATTTCTTGTTTTGTTTGTTTCTCTGCAAGGGTGAAAGAGGAGAGAGATTGAGAGTTGGGGATTTGAGTTTTGACGGTGGATATGAATTCAATAATATCGGGATTTTTGGACGTGCCCAGCAGAAGCAGCCGACCTATACGTGCTAACTAGCTGAACTCCGGTCAATTGACAGTTTGGTGTTTGGGCTCAGACAGGTTGGCTCCTCGGGCTAAGAAACCATTTCCTTCGGCCCTATTGCCATATTTTTAAAGGTTCAGCTTAGGAGCGCTTGCAATAACAATTCATATTTTTAGATCACTAAGATTATATCCTTACGATATAGAAATATAATTTAAATATTTTTAAATATATCACGAACATAAATAGATATTTTTTTTAAATAGTAAAAATAAATCGATATGCCAGATTATTTAATTATTAAAAGTTGAGTGTTTTGTTAGATTCTTTTTTTGTTGTAACAACATTTTCTTCATTCTTAATATGAACTCACTTTTTTATTTCATTTGTTTAATATTTCATTGTTAAACGATTATACTTTTGGAGAATGAATTTTATTACTAAATAGCAATGACTGTATGACATTGGTTCACTTTAATATATAGAATCGATATTGCATTGCAAAATAATTATTTTTTTGAGTTATCATTGTTTCTTTTTCTTTTTTCATTGAATTATTTTAAATTCCTTTTATATATGTACCATAATTATTTATTTACTATTGTTTGAAAATTGTCTAATATAGGAGATGTCTTTTATTTTGCGGGCAAGTTTTGGTAGATAAATGGATTAACTTTTTATTTATTTTAATTTAATAAAAATTATATTATCTTCTTACGAATGACTACATAAGACATGTGAAAAGTGCATGCAAAAAGTTTAGCCAATTGTCATTTTAAGTTCAATTAAATATAAATAGGCAATAAAAATGTATCAATTTTTAAAGTAGTAATAATTTCATAACAACGTAATTATTATTTTTTGAGTTATTATTGTTTCTTTTATTTTTTCTGTTTAAATCACTTAAAATTTCTTTTGTTTTCATAATATAATTATTTATTTACTATTTTCTGGTCAAAATTCTCTAATATCTGTAACATCTATTTTTATGGGCAAACTTTATGGACCACCTTTTAAATTTATTAATGCAATGAATATTTTATTATAGTATATTAATAAATATATAAGATATGCAAAAAGTCATTTTTTAAAATAAATATATCATTGCATTAGTTAAACCATAAGTGGACATTTATGTAGCTAATTAATTCTATGCAGTATTACACATGGCATCCTAAATGGCATGACACATGGCACTCTTACATTGATTCCATCCAACTTTTAATATATATATATATATATGATAAGTAGAGGTTTATATTTTTTTATATTATTTTATAATTTAATTTTTTTCTTCTATATTAAATGAATCACCAACTTAAATTATCAAATAAAATATTACTGATAAATCTACATTTAAATATATTTAACTAGTTTTAATCTTTTATTTTGTACTATTTATTAATACGCTTGTCCACAAAAAGGGAAAAGAAAGTGGTGAGTGGATCATCGCAGAGAGTTGGACCGCAGGGCGAGCCGTGTGGATCACTGTTGTAGATGATATTTTATATCGTGAGTCTCCCTTTTGGACTATGATCCAAGCAATGCAAGTGCTCTATTAAGCATGAGGCAGTGATTCTTAGCGAATCAATCTTTGGCGTAGATTTTTTTTTTCTTCTTTCAAATAATTAGTTTTTTTTTTTGAAGTAATTAGTTTTGTAGACAATAAATTGAGATTTTGGTATTTATACTTTAGGTAGTTTTTAGATGAAAAGTCTTGTGATCAATATACTAGAATAAACAAAAATGTTATAGTGACCAATATTTCTTTTTAATACCCCTTTTGATCCAAAACAATATCCCTTATTTGATAAAAATAAATACAATATTTTCCATAAAAATCTTTTGTTTGGCTAAGTAGTTACCTTTTTTTGGAAAACATTAAAACCATAAATGTCCCTTACTTACCTCTTGAAAAAGATAACAGGTAAAAACAAAGGAGAGAAAAAAAAAAAAACAAGGGGGGGGAATGGACGGCATCAAGAAAATAGCAACTTGATGAGGGTCCACCAGCATTGCTCATCAAGATCTCATCAAGATTAATGCAGTCTTTCTGGATCAACTTCCTAGCTTGAAACAAAGTAACAAAATTTGGTAACATTAACCCCAAACATTTATTAAAATCACAACGCCAAATTTTCTGGAGTAAGTGATGCCGAAGGAGGACATGTGAAAGGCGCAGCTAGCTACAGAAAGCGAGGAGAAGGGGGTCAGGGTGTGGGCCACGGGTGGATTGATTTAATAACCATGGAATTATGCTAATGGAATAGTAACTTAATTCGATAGGCTGGAAAGAAGGAACGTGGTCTACGGGAATAAGAAATAGAAAGATAGAATTTAAATGTGAGATCTAAATTTTGATATGAGTTTCAGCTGTTTGCAAGCATGTTGTTGACGTTTCACATTTACAATATAACCTCTGGCCTATGGGAAAGTGTTTTTCTTTTTTTCTTTTTTTTTTTTTTGTGTGAGTGAATGAGGCGCAAAGGTCAATTTAGATAGGATTCGATGTTACTGCCTATTTTGATTATGACTTAAATTTTGAATTATTAACGAATGAAAGAAATTTAGCGATGTTACTTAAAAATGACAAACAATTTTCAATTAATGTGATTGGCAAATGAGACCCTATTGACCATTCCGGAAAGTGTGTAATATATGCAAAGAATACTTTTCTTCATTTAATATTTGCTTAATTAAGATATTGTGCGTTGTATTGATTTTTTTAAAGGAGATGTTAAATTTTAAAATTAAATGTTAAGAAAAATGGAGGGAAGCAATTCTAGGGGGTTTATTTAAGCAAGATTCAATGATGAAAGTGTTCGCAAAAAAAAAAAATAGATAAATTATAATATAGATTACTCATATAGAAAATTTCAAAGGCTTGTCCTTTTGGAGTAGAATTCTAACATTCAAATCCTTTTAACTTTTTCCAATTTCTTTCAACTTTTTCCAGTTTCTTCTAATTGTTTTCAACTTAAAGTTATTTACGTTGCAAACATATTTCATATTAATTCACTATTGTAGGTATGCTAATATCGAAGTCTTCTCACTTTAACTTTTTGAGCACCAAACTTATCGTATTGATGTTGTATCTCCAAATTAAAAGGTAAGAAAACAATACCTCAAAATAAACAAAAATGCGATATAACCTACTTAAATAAATAAGTCAAATATTTCCCTATCGTATTTGATCAAAAGCGATGAAATAATGAAAGACAAAGAAATTTCAGAAAAAATAGATTATACCTTTATTATCCATTGTGATTTGATAATTTTTTTAAAAAATATTTTTTTCAAATAAGCTCCCTATATTTTACTTTTGTTTATTTTTTCTTTGATATTATATGACCTACTAACCTAATTCTTATTTTCAAGTATTTATTTGTGATTTGTTAATAACAATATAACATGCTCATTTGCCTTTTCTTTTTCTTCTTTTATTTTGTTTTTTTTTTTTTAAAGAGGTCTCATTCCGGAGTCTCCCACAAATGTCGCTGTTGCGCAAGTCACACATTGACTCTCGTTTATCGACGGGGCCGAAGGCTAAGAGCACTTGTATCATAGAAAATAAAGGTCAGTCCTAAGCTCTCTCTCCCCTAGCACCCCAATTTTTAATTTTGCTCTTAATTATTGCTTTGTATTTTTTCGAGAGCCAATGATTTTGTTGTAAAATAATCACTTTTAACCAATACAATTTTCTAAACCTAAAATGTGATGTGATGGATATCATCATCGCTCATGTTGATATTCTTTTTGTTTCTTTTATCTAAAGAAATATATTGTTGTTCATTTTATTTCTCTCCAATTCATAAAGTCTCTGAGGTCTTTATAGATATTCGCGGAGAAACACAAAGGGCAAATAAAATATGATACCTATATAGCATAGGCAACGTTAAAATCTTTTAAAAATAATAGTTAGCGGTAAATTGGAATAATTTTCTATAAAATACAAAGCATTCACACTATAATTTTACAACAGCATTCTACTAGGGGTGGTAATGGGCGCGTTTAGCCGTACCCTCACCTTTACCCATTTTTAAAATTAATACCCATACCTATATCCATATTCATTGCGTGTTATAAAGCTATACCTATATCCATGCTTATTGGGTATAGTTGGTATACAGATTTTATTCGGGTACATATAAACAAAAAAGAATTAAACTCATGTTGTACATATATTCGACATCAAATAGCCAATATTTCACATTAATCCCAATCTTCTAACAACATGTTATATCACGTTGAATACAACTAAAAGTTTGTTAATCAAAGCAATAAATTAGTACTTGACAATTACAGTTTATAACAAAATATCTCACCGAAATCTTATCATAAGACTCAAAACAACTAGCAAAATATACAAGCATAAGCAACAAATCAGAACTTTAAACAAATGGATACGGGTCTTACATGGGCGGATCAGGGGCGGGTACGAAGCAAGTATTGATAAAAAGGGTATGGGGTGGGTAGGACCTATATCCATATCCATACCCATCCTAGCAATATCCGTCCATGCCCATTTTTTATCTATTTTCACCACCCATATCCATACTCATTGGAGCGGATTTTGCGAGTTCTAGGTGGGTACGAATTTTTTTGCCAGCCATACATTCCACAGCTCAACTAAAACTTTTTCATCCCATTTTGCATTCCTCAGAGCACTGCCAGCGGAAGAAACGCGTGGGAGATGGGGGGCCCGTGTTTCCCACGCGTGGCAAATGCTCTCTGGTAGCCATGGGAGAAATGGGGGGCACGCATGGAGGAACCTGTGGGCATTCCTCCATGCGTGTAACTTTGGAAATTTTTTATTATTTGTTTTTTTTTGAGTTAATTTATAATTTTTAAATAATTTAAAAAATAGGTTGTGTGTTATGAGGTGGGTCCATGATAAATATTTTTATGGGATGATTAAAATTGAGTTCCATATGTTGGAGAAGTGATGGAATGTAAGTTCCAAAATTGTAGAACTTTTGCTGACGTGGTAGGCCAAAGTTCCAAAAACTGGAATTCCCACTGAAAATGCTCTCAGCTGCATCTTGAGCAAACTATTATTAATGTAAGTGTTTACCTAAATATTTGCCTTTAGTATTTTAGTAACGTAATAAATTGTTACTTTATTTTTTCAATAAGCAATTGTGATCTTGCTTTTGAGTCTCATTCAACGTTACTTTTCATTAATGTAGCAGTATCTATTTCTCACCTAGAAAAAGGTTCTAAGCTCTACATATATTTGTTGGACCGGTAATAATTTTTCTTTTTCAAAAAATGGATCTAAACAATTTCCAATTTGGGAAGATAATTCCCCCAGTTCATAAAATTTTCAATGAACTCAAAATTTTCAAAATCCCGCCAATGTTCGAACCCCGAAAATATCCGAAATTGTCCAGGACGGATATTCCAAAAATTCTCAAAATTTTTCACATACGAAATCGTGCACAAGCTTTCGAAAATATCCAAAATTTGCCACATACTTTTGCAAATTCCTCATTAAGCTCGTCTCGCCAACCAAATGATGGATTTCATCCAAATTTTCGAAATATGGGGAATTTGCAAAAAGTACGTGGCGAATTTTGGATATTTTTGAGAGCTTAAGTATGATGTCTTCTTTGAAAATTATAAGATTTTTCAAAATATCTCCTCCTGGAAAAATTTAGGATATTTTCGGGAATTCGAACATTGGTGGGATTTTGGAAAAAATTGAATTCTTTGAAAATTTTGTGAGCTTGGGGCATTACCTTCCCAATTTGAAAGATTACTTAGATCCATTGTTTGAAAAAGAAAAATTACTACCACTCCAACAAATATATATACTTACATCTTTTTTTTTTTGGTTGGGTGAGAAATAGATAATACAACATTAATAAAAAATAATGTTGAATGGGAGTCAAAAGAAAGATCACAATTGCTAATAAAAGAAACTAATTATTTGTTACGTTATAAAAATAATGAAGACAATTATTTAGATAAACACTTACAATAATCATAGTTTGTTCATGGAGCTAGGGAATGCAATAGATGGTCTGGAAGAAAAAAATTTAGTTGAGGTGTGAATACACTGCATTTTATAGAAATTTTTTCCAATTTATAGAAAATTTTAGTGTGAACACACTGCATTTTATAGAAATTTTTTCCAATTTACAGTTGCATATTATCTTAAAATTTTTTAATGTTGCCTATGCTATATAGACGTCAGATTTATTCACGCTCTACGTTTGTCAGTGAATAATCAGATATAGAAACGTTAGAGAATTTAGAGTATTTTCAGGCTAAGTTTCAAAATTTGAAACTCGGGTTTGCCACATCAGCAAAAATTCTATTTTTCTGGAACTTACATTCTATTATTTTTTCAATAAATGGAACTCATTTATAGATAATTAAATTAAATATTTATCATGAAGTCCACTCGTACACACAATCTGTTTTTTTTAATCAGTCAAATAATTTTTTTAAGAAACGAGAAAAAGGGAAAACAAAAAAATACACAAAAAGACCAAAAAAATGGAATGAGGGAAGAAATGCTACCCCGTTCTGCTTAGCATGCTTCCTCGCGTGTTCATGTAGCTGCAAGCATTGAGTTTCATTTTTTTAAAAATGCTAAGTCCCACCATTAAAACTCATTCCAGTCGATGGGAATGGCCTTGTGACTTGGAGAGAAATACAACCAACAATAGTATAATTTTTTTAGATAAAAGGAGCAAAAATAATATCAAAAGGAGCCATTATGACATCCATCACGTCACATCTCCGGTTTGAAAAATTGTGATGATTAAAAAAAGTGGTTAGGACATGTGCTTTTAGTTGTTAAATTCAAACCTATCAACTTCAACCAATTTTATCTCACATCAATTCACTACACGAACTGCAATAAAAAATACTAGCTTTAATCAACTTCGATCAACTCTAATCCACTTTTCACTACTTTAACCAACTTCTACCTATTATACAAAAAAAAAAAAATCAACCCACTTCAACCTACCTTAACCTACTTCAACCCATATTAATCCACTCTAACAAAAAAGCGTCCACTTTAACCTGCTGCTACTAATCTCAATCAACTTTACCTATTTACTGGCTCAAATATTTTCAAATGAAAAGAGCAGGTACTAAGTTTACAATAAAATCCCCTGCTGTCAAAGACAATAGAAAGCCAGAGTTAATGGCAGAACTGAACATTTAAATTTCAACCGAGTCTTGCAGGAGCAGAAGTCTGCTTTGCAATCGACGCCAGACTGAAATTTTTGGCTTTACATTGGAGAATTAGGGGAGAGAACGCTTAGATTGAATTTTATTTTTTCTCTACACAATGGCCCTAAGCGACAAAGTTGCTAGGATTGAGATTCTAGTTAGAATCGATGCGGTCCTTAGAATTAAGGATGGACGTGGGGAGGGTATGAGGCAGGTGAAATTATATCCACACTCATACCCATTTTCAAAAGTCATCCCCGTGTCCACACCCATACTCATCGGGTTTTCAAAACCTATCCTTGTACTCATACATATTGGGTATTTCGAGTATTTTCGGTTTTATTCGGGTATGTACCAATATTAAAATATAATACTCATTGGGTACAATAATTTTTTTTGTCTAACAAAATTCATAAAAATAAATTCAACTAGGTAGAGTGTTATAAAGAAATACAATATGTATTCGATTAAGTGAAATAGTTTATACTTAACTCATGAACAAAAACAACATTCTGGAGGTAACTGGAATAAGAGAGTGACTACTGAAGGACATGACAAATAAGGGAGTGAAAGACACAACAAATGAGTTAGAATTTTTAGATTTATGAGTCGTGAGTCATGTCACTTCATGTATTGGCATAGTAATGAGTGAAACAAATTGATGCATTGCATAGTTGGTGATGTGTTGGGATATGAGGACTTTTTTTTTTAAAAAGCGAATCACTAACGTTCAAATCTCAAAACTCTACTCAACAATTTATTTTACTCCCAAAAAACATTCGGGTATGAGGCTCGTATGGGTATGGGGTGGGTGATGCCTATACTCGAACCCATACCTATACCCATACTCGTTTTCAGTGTACCTGTCCCATACTTTTTTTTCCAAGTTTTCGTACCCATACCCGCTATAAATGAGACGGACACGTGGCGGATTTTTCGGATTCGGGTACAACGCTCATCCCTACTTAGAATCAGTATCGTAGAATCGAATCAAGGATTTTAAGATTCTAATATTTGTTTAGAATAGTAAAAATTAGAGTCATAATAACAAAAATCTTGATAAACTTCCACAAAGATTTTAGAAACTCAATTGAACATTCCAATATTTATTTGGAATAGTGAAAATTGTTGTCGTAATAACAAAAATCTTAATAAGCTTCCACAAAGGTTGTAGAAGCCCAATTGAACTATGTTTCATAGATCATATTAATATAAAATATCTATCATTTGAATAATTTCTTAATTATAATTAAGTATAAGTACTTTGTGATATTTATTTAGAAAATATAGATTATTTAGGATCATAAAATTGTATTATGATCCTATCATATATTTTTGAACTCAATTAGGATGGCAAGATCCTAATAACTATGCCAAGCGACGATCATCCTCGAAGCCTTTTGTCATCCACGGTTCTGCCTCTCTCTTTCAGTCGCCAGATATTAGAGCATGGGCAGTGAGTGGAACGGGGGTTAGGGGATGGGTCCCGCGTGTGACACGCATGGTGGGAGGGCGCTGGCAGCGAGGGAAACGGGCAGCTGCACGCGTCTTAGACCGTGTAGGCGTGCTGCCTCGTGGGTCTTTTTTTTGGGGTCCGTTTCTGGCATTAAACGCGGCGTTTTGGCTTGGCACCGAATATGGAGTGACGCGTTTTGAGCAAAAAATTAAAAAAAAAAGGAAAAGCTGTGGGAATGAGCTGGGCCTCGTGATCTGGGCCGAAATGGCCGTTGGGCATGGGGGTGGGGGTGTGCAATGGCTAGTTTTGGCCCCTTTTTTTGTGTTTTTTTTTTCTATAAAAGCATGCTAATTTTGTCCCAAAATTTACCTACATTTCACTCTCACTCACTCTCATATTTGATTTTGCCCATTGGTTTAGTAATTTTCAGATTTATGAAATTTGCAAAAAACTGAAGTTGCAAGAGGCACACATTTGGGTAAGTTATAATAGTTGTTATGTAATTGGTTTTAGTTTTGTGAAAATAATTTTAGTTTGATATTGTAACTAATATTTTTTGTTTTGTGGCATTTTGTAGATATATTTTGGAGTTTTTGATTACGTTGAAGATTAAAGTGAAGTGAAGGAAATTGTAAGTAATTCGAATTTGTTATTATTGTTATCTTCAAATTGTTAGAAATTTTGTTTGTGCTTTTTAAAAAAATGTAAGAATTTAAATATGT
This sequence comes from Carnegiea gigantea, assembly GCA_029747015.1. Taxonomy (NCBI): domain Eukaryota; kingdom Viridiplantae; phylum Streptophyta; class Magnoliopsida; order Caryophyllales; family Cactaceae; genus Carnegiea; species Carnegiea gigantea. The sequence continues at coordinate 873,653 of JAKOGI010000057.1, read as the reverse complement.
GTTAGTTAGAATTTAATTGCATGATTGGAAAATTTAATATTTTGTGTTCTTCTTTACAACATGATAGAAAAGAAGTGTGTAAATGGTGTTTTTTAAAACCCAAAAAAATTTGGTTGGGTATGAATATGTAAAGAATACGGAGTGTTTGAATATTCACTTAGAATTGAAATATTTGTTAGTTACAATTTATTAATTGCTTGAATTTAGAAATTAATTTTGTTGTTGTTAGAAATTGAATGTGTGAATGTATTTTTTTTAATATGTGAATGTATTTTTTTAAATAAAGAAACAAAAATTGGTTGGATAAGCATGTTTAAAATAAGTGGACATGTTTAGAAATTAGAGTTGAAATGTTTAGAAATTAGAATTTTGGTCTTTTTTAGTTAGAACTTGAAGTGCTTGATTACAAAGATTAATACTATTTGTTATTTATGGAAATATGTTAGAAATTATGTGTATGATTGGAAATAAGTACAACTAAGCATGATTTGAAATTTGAATTTAAATGTGAACAAATTAGGATTTAAATACCTGTTACTTAGGATTTAATCGCTTCAATATGAAAATGAATATTGCTTGTTCTTTTTAAAAACACGTTACAAATGAAGTGTGTGGTATTTTTTTGGGGAAAAAAAATAGGTAGGGTAAGAATATGTAAGAATAGTATTTGATTATTCACGATTGTGCTGCTAGGCGTGGGTTGTCGTCGCTCACCAAGTGCACCGCAGTGATGCGTATACTCGCCTATGGGGTATCAGCAGATTGTGTGGATGAGTACTTGAAGATTGGAGGAAGCACAGCTATGGAGTGTATGAAAAACTTTGCTGCCGGTGTCATGCAAGTGTTTGAGGACGAGTATTTGAGAAAACCAACACAAGCTGATGTTGATCGACTGTTGCAAGTTGTCGAGTCACGTGATTTCCCCGGCATGTTAGGGAGTATAGAATGTATGCATTGGGAATGGAAGAACTGTCCATCGGCTTGGAAAGGGATGTTTGCAAAAGGGATTTACAGAGTTCCCACCTTGATTCTTGAAATCGTTGCTTCATATGACCTTTGGATATGACACGCCTTCTTTGGGTGCCCGGGTAGCCTGAACGACTTAAATGTTCTTCACCGATCAGATGTTTTCAAAGAGGTGTATGAGGGTCGGGCTCTAAAATGTGAGTACGTCGTGAACGGTCGCGAGTACAATATTGGGTACTTTTTATCCGACGGTATTCATCCAAGATGAGCAACATTCGTGAAAACTATCGCTCTTCCCCAATGACCCAAGGCAAGATTGTTCGCCGAACGTCGAGAGTCTGTTAGGAAGAATGTGGAAAGAGCATTTGGAATTCTACAAGCCCGGTTTGCTCTCATTCGCGGTCCTGTTCGGAATATGGACAAAGGTGAGTTGGGTTTGATAATGAAGGCATGTGTTATACTCCATAACATGATCATCGAGGACGAACGAGATTCGTATGACCTTACTTTCGACTACGATGATGTCGAGGATAACACCCCGCAACTAAATGTCCAACATGGCCATCATCCGTGCTATGCTGCCTACCTCCGAGAGTAGCAGAAATTCATGACCTAGCACTACATGCACGTCTCCAATCAGATCTAATCAAGGAAATATAGAATCGACATAGGGCGCGACAAAGCTCACAACCATAGATGTTAAGGGTTATTCGTCATTCACTTGTGTTGTATTTTTTTCGTCATCTAAATTAGTGTTTTAAATATCGAATGCTCGGGTTGTAATTTTTTTCAATATCAATCCTCATATTTGCATTTGTATTCATTACATTCTACATTATATTCCGTATGCTTTCAATCATTCAACCAATACAACTTAACTTATTAATTTTTAGATACTTCAAAATAAATTAATACATTTTCCGAAAACATAAATTACATATTTTTTCATCCGAAAAATAAAATTTATTTTTAACTTATACAAAGCTCAATATGCAAAAATAAATTTTACAATATAAAATAAATAAAATATATTTAGCTATGAGCTATATCAATAAATATTAAATTATTTATACTGATATGAATTTTATTTGCTAAAAAAATAAAGGAATAAAAGTTTTAGAATTGTAAAACTTGTACTGACATAACATGCCAGAGCTCCACAAAATGGAACTCCAGTGGGAATTCTCTTATGTACTTCTTCCACTCTACTATCAAACAACCACAGAGTTCGTAGCCGTTATCTTTCTCTCTCTTCCCAACTCCTTCGATCCAGACCAACATACCGCCGATGCCCCTTGATTAATTCTTGTTGATACTTCAATTTTTTGAAGAAAACTAGACATGGGTATCGATTGAAGTCATGAGTAACACCGATTCCTGCGGCTAATTCACCTATAAGTTGCATTTTCGCAGGTGGGTACCCCCTTTTGTCATTTATTTATTATGTGCAATTCGCATAATTATTTGCAAGTCGCAATTAACACCCTTATTTTGATATTTTATGCTTGATCACAGTCCATGTTGTGGTGTATGACAAATTGCTCAAAGGAACGTCTGGGTTTTAATTTGAATTTGAATTTGATAATTTGAAAAACGAAGAACGTTAGAAGTTAGAATCTTGTAGTGGCAGAATAGAAGAATGAGCCAAAAGAGACCTCCCCCTGATCCCATTGCTGTTCTAAGAGGGCATCGTGCATCGGTTATGGATGTTTGCTTCCACTGGTCTAAGCCCTTGTTATTCACGGGGTATACTTTCTCTTTGTATATATTGCCATGTTTCTTATTTGAATTGAATTTCGAATGCATGTTTTGGTCACAACTTGATGGGGGTTGTTTTCAGTTCAACAGATGGTGAACTAAGGACATGGGATACAATCCAGCATCGGACGCTCTCTTCTGCTCGGTATCCACTTAAATATTTCTGGGATGTCATTTCATGCTTCTACTTTGGTTTTAATTGATTGAGTTAATCAGTCATTGCATATGGAATGTGAAATGGATTGGGTTGAGTTGGTTGTTCTAGGGTTCACAGTGCAGCTCATGGGATTATCGCTGTTGCTTCTGGTCCATCGCTTGGAGAAGATAAAATAATGAGGTTAGGTCTTGTCCAATTTTGTGTATTTAGAAGTTGACATATATGTAAGCCCTGTCCTGATGTGTGGTTTTATTGTTGGATTGCTTGTACTGCTCTTTAGTCAGGGAAGGGATGGAACTGTGAAGTTATGGGATATTGAAAATGGAGCACTTTCCAGGTATACATGCTTTCTCTGCATCTTGTAAATACACTTAATACTTGATCTCGCCTTTGTGGTTCATGACCGTCAAGAGCTCAATTCAATCTATAGGAATCTCTATTCATACAGAATATTGTGCACATCTAAATAAAGTGCTCATTATTTCAGGAAGGTTGCACTGAAATGTTTTTCTTGGTTCTTAACCGTTGCAATTTAGTTGGTGGTATGACTGTTCTGTAACGTCTAACGATGATTAGCACTTTGCAGGGAGCCTTTGGTCACAATCAGAACAAACTCTTACAACTTTTGCAAATTATCACTGGTGAAGAAACCCACTGTCCAGGTAAACCAAGTTGAGCATTCCACTTCTGCAGTGAAGGTGCCAGAGGATCAACCGGCAAATTCCATGGGGCTTAATGGTTCGTGTTTATCTTTTCTGAGCAAACTTACATTCTTTCTTACTGCAGAATCAGTTTATTTGCTTTTCTTGATGTTTTGCCTTCTAAATTAGATGTAGAATGTATGTTCTTATCTCCAAACATTTCCTTTCATAGAAACCTTAAATATTGCATGTATCATGTCATGTATGACAGCTTCTTGAGCAACCATGCTAGCTCAGGAGTATTTTATGGTTGGAAGACAGGCTTTGGCCAAGTTTGGTTGCGTCTTAGTTGCCACCTCAAAGTTGTTGATTCAGGTTGAAAATCTGTTCTTATTCGAAATTTATTGACCATCTGGTTTTCATTCAATACGAAACTTCTTCAAAATTAAATAATCTACTAAACAGCTCTAGACTCTAAATAGAGCCTCTGTCCACGTCTTCTCAATATGCTGGCTTCATTTTCTATCTGTACAACAAGACCGCTGAAAGACATCGGGCATGTCATTTCACAGATAGATAGGTAGAGCTTACTGTAGACCTTTGAGATGGATTTGAACTTTAATTAAATTTATTTGTTTATTCTTCCAAAGTCATTAGCAATCTTCTCATCTAAAAAAGTCATTAGCAATATGAAGAATCCAGCTTGAGTTCTCTGTCATCTGCCTATCTTTGTTGGTATCACTTAATGATTAACATCTGACCAGCAGATTTTTGTGCATGATTCCAATGGAAAGGGGTATGAAGTCCTAGGGAGACTGTGTTTTTTTTTTTTTTTTTGGGGGGGGGGGGGGGGGGAGTTCTAAAGCCTCCCTCCCCTTGGATCCTGTGTCTGCTACTGATAGCAGCTTGGCACCATAGCTGTCTATAATTTTTTTTTTTCCCTGTACCGTTGTCCTGAGTGTTTCCCATCCACGGGTTGTTGCCGTGGAATTCAGCTTAGTTCCCTATGTTTTTCTTGCAGTTCTGATTACTAAGCAATTCAGTTTTGGGGTAAGGTTCCTTCATCAGAGTCCCCCTTCCCAAAACACCATGTCCTAGGCATGACCTCATGTTATTGGTTTTGTTTGGATTGCTCTGCGTTATTTATATGTTCTTGTCCTCCTGCTTGATGTTGATTTCTGTTTATTTGGTGTGTGTGGTACAGCTACTTGTCAAATCGCGTGTATTGTTGTCCTTCTTGCTTGAGGTCTGTGTGATCCAAAATAAACAAATTTCTTTGCTGTCAATAGATGAAGCACATATCGAAGGATCAAAGTATGTGGCAGTTGCAGGAGAGCAATCCCAGGTTGATTTTTGGTTTGATGGCTTCTTGCTTTCTATTCTCCTGGATTCACATTATTCACAACACCATGTCATCATATGAAAAGGTTGAGATTTGGGATCTGAATACTGCAGAGAGGTGTACAACATTCCCGCAAGGTTCTTCAAATGACATGATGGATAATCCTGCGAGAGGGAGAGGTATGCTGAGAACGTCTGCGTTGCACCTTAAATTAATAAATTATGCCTTTTGCTTAGTTGCTTGCATTATAGCATCAATTATGGTCAGCTGGGACAAAAAGGGGAAGAGAGAGATGCTGCTAGAGCATAACATGCATTCTTTAGCTTTCGTTGGTTTCTGACCCATGGGCTATGTTATCTGGACTGGGAATGGAGTGTCAGACACGGGTACGGTTCCGAATGTCCGACTCGTGAATGCTTTAACTTTAGGAGAACTCATCATTTTACGTGTGAAAGTTGCAATTTCAAATTAATCTTTCAAGAATATCAATAATGAAAGCATTGTCCACTTATCAAACTGTTAAATGTTAAAGATCCATTAAAATAATAATGAATGAAGAAGGAAAAAGACCATATATTCCTAATATTTTTCACCCCCGCTGCATTGGGGTTAGGATAAGGGCTCGACACGTATTGCCATGTCCTATCTGTGGATTGCCGTGTTCGAAATGGGTACGACGGGGCAAAATGGATAGTCGAGGTATCTTAGTGCATGGGTATGGTAGCGTGTCAGATTGGGGGCTAATGGAATAAGTTTAGGCTTGAGGTTGTGATGTATGGCATGGAGGGGCCTATTGAAGTCATTTGAGTCTTGAGTGGTGTCATTGCTTCATTTTCAGGCTAAAGTATGGAGAAAACTGCTAGGGCCTTTAATATCTTCTTAGCTAACTTTATTTCTCTTAAATATCAATCTTTTTCAAGCATCATGATCTCTTTATCTTTTCTTTTCCCCCCTGCCCAGGATGAATGTTAGTATTGCAGTTCACTATTCTTGTAGAAGTATGTACGTATGGTTAGGGTTTCCTCTGTAGGTTTGCCAAATATAGATATTTACGTATACTTTGATTTTCTTTGTTCTTATAATGAAATTTTGACATATCTGATTGATTATAGAGCTGCAACATTCTCTTTCCTTTGAAAAATTCTAGTTTTCTTTCCCTCCAAAAACTAGGTCTCTTTATCTTTTACAATTGGTGAATGTTGATATTTTTTTGGGATAATTTATGATAAATAACACACACACGCACCCCATCCCTGACCCCCCCAAAAGAAAAACAATGCATAATATGTAATAAGCTAAAGTGACAACTATGTTAGCTGTTACCCTTTCACGAGACGAACCTTTTTATGGTGATTTTTAGTAGGTACTTAGGTAACTAATAGCTCATTTAGGAGTGACTATGAGAAAAGTCACTCCTACATTAATTGTTAGTCAGCTTTAAATTAAAAAGTTACTATAAAACATATAATTAGTCATCTCAAAACCTTTAAAGAGTTACTCCTGAAGAAGTATATGTTACAATAACTCTTATGTAAGATGGTCCAATCCAAGAATTTGTGATAATAAATTGTGGTCACTTATTCTAGTGATTTAGATTCATTGCACTTAATTATTTGCAAATAATTACTATGATTTCTTTGTTTGAACTTTAAAGTACCAGTCACCTTCAATACTTTTGGATGATTAATCTATTTAGTTGAACTGTTTAGATTTTTTAATGTAATTTCAACGTGCATCCATTGATTACAAAGAGTATTTTTTTATGAGTGATTGGAAGAAATGGATGTAAGTGGGTTGCATTAGGTACACCTATGACCTAGCACCTTCCTAGGCTTTACAAGTGTTCTTGCACCCTCATCCATGACCTTAAATCTCAGGTTTTGTCCCGGAGTTGAGTGTTTCTTTAACCAGGTAGACGAGCCTTTCACAGAAACCTTAAATATGCATCCCTTTTGTTGCCTTTCTCATGGGATCTGGTATCTAAGGATGCCATGGGGGAAAAAGTTTGTAAATTTCTTTCCACAGTATTTGCCAGTAACTCTCACTCTAGTTCTATCTATTACAAGACTAGCCTGGAAACAAAACAAAACAAAACAAAGCAAGTGGAGCCACTATCTATGGTTGTGATATGCTCAATTAACAACTGTCTTATGTCTCCTCTTTGATGAATAAATTCATGTTTAATGGTTTGACATTGACGTGTAACTAATATTCCTTGCAGGATTGTGCATGGCTGTTCAGGCATTTATACCTTCTGAATGCCAAGGATCTCTAAACATTTTGGCTGGGTATGCTTTTCATGTGACCGTAGTAGGGTTGCTATGCTTTTTGTTTGTTAAGATGCAAAATTATCGTTCATCCTCTCAGTTAATGGAAACATGTTTGATGGCTTCAAATGGTGAACTAAAAACTTAACTCTATAAACTTTTTAAGTTTATGCATGACAACTTTTTCAAATGCTAACTGTAGGCAGAATAAGGACTGACCATGTGGAAGCGACTGAACAGTATGCAGTTGGCTAGCGGCTAGCCCATAGATTGATGCACCAGAACCAAGTCACGGACCGAACCTTCATTGCTAGAATTCCGATGGCTCCCAGATTCGTCAAAACCAGCCGCACCCTAAAACTCGTGTCTTGAGTGATGGTGGACTGACATGAGAGAGTGAGAGAGACATAGAAAATGTCTTTTGAGTGAAAGAAGATTAATGATGGTGTGTCTTTTGCTAAAGACACAGGTTCAAAGGTTGATGGTAGTAGAAATGAGGATAATTAGGTGGATGTGTGATTATACGAGAATTAATAGAATTAGGAATGGAGTAATCAGATACTTAGTAAAAGTGGCTCCCATCGAAGATAAGATGAGAGAAATAAGATTCAGATGGTCTAGCCATGTGAAAAGGAGCGTGGAGGCTCCAGGGAGGAGATGTGACAGGATTAACATTCGCGAAGGTAAAAAAAGGAGGGGACGACTAAAGAAGAGTTTAGACAAGGTGATTAGAGAGGACTTGACAGTTGTAGGATTGACGGAGGACATGGCTAAGAATAGGAGACTATGGCGGGATTGGATTAAGATCTTAGATCACAGAAAGTTGGCCTCGTAGTTGTCTTTCGATTACAGTATGGTATGTTTGGTTGTGGTTTTTTTTCATATGTCGTGTTTATATGGACTATGCATGTAGTATATACATCCGGGAAGAGACATTGTTTGCCTACCTCTGTTTGTTAAGGTATAGTACCTTCCTCTGCTATGTTACTTTTGTTTACATAATTACGGCCACCTGATTTATTAGTATTTTTTAGTTCTTTCCCTGGTGTGTATCCTTAGTTTTTTTTTTCTCCATTAAATGTTTTTCACAAAATCCTTCTTTTATAAAATGTTTTCACAAAATCTTGTTTTGTGGGTCTTTTGGATTTAGCCTCTCTATGGACGGGGATGCTGGTAGAGCCGTAGAGGTAAGGCTGCCTACATCTGGATCTCCGTAGACCCCGAGAAGGCGGAACCCACACTGGGAGGTGTTGGTGTTGTTGTCGTCGTCTTTTGCTAAAGCTTATTTACCATCCTTAAGTAGGCACTAAGCCCCTAACGACTGAGTCTTCATTGCTAGAATTCCGGTGGCTGTTAGAATCGCCGGAACCAACCGCACCTTAAAACTCGAGTCCTGAGTCCTGACTGATGGTGGACTGGCGTGAGAGAGCGAGGGAGACATAGAAAATGTCTTTGAGTGAGAGGGAGATTAATGATGTTGTGTCTTTTGCTAAAGCCTGTTTACCATCCTTAAGTAGGCACTAAGCTCCTAACAACATAGAACACATTAAAAGGGTTTGAGCTTTTCCATTACCACTCCCCTCTAGTTGTGTGGAGAATGGCCGTGTAAGACCCTATCAACATCTCCCACTCGGCCACACCAGTCATTAGAAATACATCTCTATGCGAACACTTCGCTGTACTCTTCATGTGGAAAATGACTTGTGCGACCTTAAGTAAGAAGTAATATTATACTAAGTTGCCATTTAACTAATATAACACTTTCACATTTAACGATACCCCAAATTGTCCGAACATCACCGATCGCATACACTTGCCTCTTTATGCTTATAGTTGTGTTACTTGATTATCCACTAAATTATAGTCGCTCGGGTTGATATGGTGAAGATAGAGAGTTTCTTTTGCAGACCCCATAGTAGTTCATCTTAAACTCGTTCCGTTGAACTGTATACATCTTGGCCCTTAGAGAAAATATTAGGATAGCAATACCGAGCCAACTTAATGTCATAGTTCTAAGTCAAAGAGCATCGTAAATAGGGATCACATTATGATAAAGAAAGGGAATTCAATTGTCACTCATATGAGTCATCTTATAGAACACACGTCACCAAATGTTTGTCATGGGATGACTCCTACTAGGGAGGGATACCACTTTTGTGTGCCATGTGAACCACAAGTGTAGAACATATCTAACATGAGCCACTCAATCAACAAACTCAATGTTCATGCTGATGCTAGATTCGGCTGCAAATTGGGGCATTTTATATTCAACTCACTAGATTCTTATCTTAGACTTATTAAGGTGACTATCACTTATCGTTCATACGCTGCAAAGTATGAAGATGAACCTATACTGCATACCTAGTGCTAATATAATTCAATCTTATCTCACTCGCTACTTTAGCATTAGGGCGATCACCTGTGTGACAAGGTCAATCAGAAACCTCGAACATTTTAATGTGCCTAATTATGCACTTTTAACATTTGAAAAAGAAACAACAATCTTTATTACATAAATGCTCATACAAAAGAATCATTTCCATCATATAACAAGATACATGCAAAAACCAAATCTTACACAGACCTAGACTGGTCGCATAAGCCTTGAAAGCGTCTCTGAGAATAGGCTTAGTTGAGGGACCAACAACCATCTTGTTAATGGATATATATTTAATGACAATTTTCTTCCTTTTTATGGCGTTTCGGACAAAGAGAGAATGCCTCTTGATATGGTTTGTTTTTGGTGTGAAATTTCGAATCCTTACAATACCGAATGGCACCAGTGTTGTCGCATATCATTTGAATGGTATCATTAACCCTAGGAGACAGATTGAGATCCTAAAGGGAGCTCTTTAATTATATTGCTCTATGAGTGGCAAGACGGTAAGGCAACAAGCAACATTCATGATCGATAATGTTGTGTAATATTGAGCTCGATCTAGAATCATCAGAGGCGCTAACCCAATCCGCGTTTGAGTGTCCCGTTAGGTTCAGGTCTCCACCCTAATAGCATGAAGGTAGCGCAAGATTCTTTTGACAGCCTGCAAATGATTAGCTTACCAAACCTACTACAAAGCAAATGTTTTGCTGTGTACACAACAGGGCATACATTATGCTTCATATGGCACTAGCTTGGGGAACATTGCTTATTTTCTCTTTTTTTTCCCATCTATTTTGGGTCATTGATCAAGACTTAAGGTTAGTTTCTTCTTGATTGGAGTGTTAATGGATTTGGAATTATGCATCCGAAAGTATTGCAGACTTTTTTAGTGTATGCCTTGTGGCACAAACCAACAAGCTTTTTAGGATGGTTTTTAGTTATTTTCACACTTAGGATGTACCTAGCTCCACCAATGCCTTTCATCTCCAAATGGCAGACACCTATTACTTGGTGTCTTTGATCATCTCCATGTTTCTGGTTAGTAATATGTCATCAACTTACAAAGTAAGAAACCTAATCCCCTTTGTTGTTTTTTTGACATGCACAAAGTGTTCTTATGAAACTATGAACAAACCAAACAAAGTAATGACTTCATGAAATCTGAAGTACCACATATAGAAGATTCTTTATGATCGCATATACGTTTTTTAAGACGATAGGCTTGGGCTTTGTCCTCTTAACCTTCTAGTCCAAAACCAATAAGTTGATTCATATAAATCTCTTCCTCAAGGTTACCATTGAGGAAAACAGTCTTTACATCTATTTGGAGAAACTCTAAGTCCAAATGGGCAATCAAGGCGAGAAGCGAGTGAATAGAGACAAATCTCACTACAAGAGAAAAAGTCTCTTTGTACTCTATACCCTCAATTTGGATAAAACTTTTCACCACTAGAGATGTCTTGAACTTATCAATTGATCTATCTGCATAATGTTTTATCTTAAAAATTCACTTGTTTTCGATAGGTCTATGTTGTGGAGGAAGATGAACTATTTGCCAAACCTCGTTTCTTGCAACTGAGTCCATCTCATCCTTCATGACACTCATCCATCTCATCCCTTATGACATTCATCCACTCTTTATGGTTCGATGAATCGATAGCCTCTGCAAAAGGGGTATTTTCTTCTATTTTCAAAGTGGTGCATTGGAATATTTCCTTTTCAATTTCAGAATATCGTCGAGAAATTCATTCATATTCATTCCTTCGAATTGTGGGACCTTCCCGTACGTCATATACCATTCTGAGTGTTCAAGATATCTAATGAACACCACCATCTTGGTAGCTCTCAGATCAAGTTTTCCATGTTTATGGGTCAGGTTGTGCACAAAGCTAACCAAACCCTAATTCTGTGGGCGTAAATGGTCCAAGGAGAGCTTTCTACCATTCCATGATTCATACGGAGTGGCGGGAACATTTTTTGCTTGCACATGGCTTTGGATATAAGCTGCCTGAGCATCGCATCCCTCAAAATCTAATTGGGTGGTTGGTGTGTGCCATCATTGATTTGACCACGCAATGGATACCTGAGCTCTACAACATGATTTTGTTGTGGAGTGTCATGTTGTCTATGTGTGCCCCCTTCCTCACTGAATCTTTGAACATTTCATAGTGGTATTCACGACAACAATTGCCGCAAAGAATCTTGACCCTTGACCCTTCATTTCAACTGCGTCTCTACTTTTATCACAAAACGTTTGAACACATCCAACACTTCAAAATGGTGATATAATAGGTACACATATCCATAGTGTGAATGATCATCCATAAAGGTGAGAAAATACGCAACACCAGATGTGGTCTAACATTCACAGGTTCAGAAATGTTGTCAAAGCAATCAGACTTTATAAGACTTGACACCTTGATATCTTACCAATCAGCTTCTTAGTCGCTTTGCGAGCTAGACATGGCTTACATTTAGACAATTTAACCTTAGTGAGCTGGTCTAAAAGACCTTCTTCAACTAATCTAGTCATTCTATCTTCGCCAATATGACCAAGTTTAGCATGCCATTTCACAGATTTAGAATCGCAATCAAGATATGAAACAAAGGCAAGGGATGAATTATCATAAACATCATCCTAGGTCGAACAATGAAATCATTTTTCAAAGTGCAATGGTAAACACGTCGCTATTGTACAAAATATCTAAACCAATGGTATCAAAATTAAATGACAGTCCTAATTTCATCAAAATAGTAACAGATACAGTCATGCAGATAATAGACCCCTTGTGCATAGAGAGTATCATGAAGGTGCAACTTATTTCCACTACGTAATTTGAGTTGATATTGTCCTTATGCCAAAGGCATCTTGTTCCCCAGCACAACGTGTTTTGGATCCACCGCGTATAGGTGAAAGTTAGAAAACTAGCTCGATCATGGACTACGTGCTTGCTTGCTCCCGTGTCTACAATCCTATTAGGAAGGAAGAGAGTTAACAACTAATGAACTGGAACAAAATAATTTAGGAGCATTCGTGGTGAATGACATTTTTAAGAGGACAATTATGAGGATAGTGACCTCTCTTTCCATAGTAATAGCATTTTACACATGCCATATTCTTCTCTCAATTGCCTTAATTACTCTTAGCCTTCATCTTTTTGGCAATATCGCCCTTAGGCTAGAGCTGTGAGAAGGATGCCAATCTTTCTGAGGTTATCTTTTGGGTTTGCCTATTCGACAACAAGTGCAACATTGGAATGACCGAGCGCTTTTAGGCGCTTTTCTTCTATTTCGAGGTGTTTTAAAAATTTTCGGGAATTTTGTGACATTCTCCCTATGAGCTATGAGGACTTTGAACCTTTTGGGTTTGCCCATTTGACAACAAGTGCAACATTGGAATGACCGAGCACTTTTAGGCACTTTTCTTCCATTTCGTGGTGTTTAAAAATCTTTGGAGAGCTCGAATCACATTCAAGACACTTAGTGCATAGTTAAAGATGGTAAATGGGGCTTCGTAAAAGACACATGGTTAATTTTTCTCTCTTACTAAAGTAGACAACATCATTAATCTTGCCCTCACTAAAAGACATTCTCTCTGCCTTTCCTGCCCATCACGACACTCTACCATCGGTTGGTTTTGAGGTGTAGATGTTTCAGACGACTCTAGCGGCCATCATATTTCTAGTAATCAAGACTTGGTTTGTGAGTCGATTCGGGTTCATCATTTTGTGGGCTAGCTAATACATATGGTTTGGCCGCTTCCACATTAAGCTCTGTCCTGTATTACCAGCCTCGACTGACTAGACCTAGATTAGTTTAAACGACTTGTTCGATTATTGCAACTACATTTTTGATTTAATATGTGCAAGCATGTTATTTGCGTATGTATTGCATCAAGCCTAATTGTGATAATTGCGTGAATCCTTTTCTTTTTGAATTGGTTATAGTACAAGGATATGCCTTAATGCCGAAACGACTGAACTATATGTTGTTAGCTAGCCCACATATTGATGCACCCGAACCGAGTCACAAACCAAGTCTTAATTATTAGAAATCCGGCAGCTGTTACGGTCGTCGCGAAAACCCGAGTCCTGATTGATGGTGGATTGCAAGGGTGGGGTATGCGTGTGTCACGTAAGTCATTTTTCAACCACCTTCTTCTTCCTATGCCCTCCAAGCATGCCAATCTATGCTATGCTGGTGGGGAAAAAAAACCTTGAATCGATGCTAAAAGGATACACGCCAGGCTCATGCGTCATCGTTAGGATGGCGTTGCTCGATCTACCTGGTGGTGGTAGCAGTGCGAGTCGAGGAGGCTTGAAACAGAGGGCATGGACTTCTTGGCGGTGATGGACGGCGGTTTCTCATCCCCTGTGGTTGAAAGGGGGATGGTGGGCAAACGGTGGGAGGTGACATGAAGTTTTTCTCCACGGCTATAGCCGCCTTGAAGAGATTGAGCCGCCAAGGTGAGGGGCGGGTCACGGGTGGACGTCGAGGGAGAGGAAGGTCAGAGAGGGGTTTTGTAGGGAGCAATTAGAGAGAGAGGCTTGATATTTTAATGGAGTATTTTTGCGCTGGATTGGGATCCCCTCGTTTCTCAATTTTGTCTTTCATGATTTTTTTTTGGATTACTTTCCCTGTTGCTGACTTGCTATTACCTCGTTAGCCCAGTGTGCACTCATGCTTAGGTTATTTGTTAATTACCCAAATTGGATAATGTGAATATATTTCATGTTATATTTAGGCCCTGTTTGGCAAACAGCTATTAGCTGTTTGTATTGGCTGTTAGCTGTTAGTTGTTTGAATTAGCTGTTTAAATTAGCTGCTTACAGAAAAACTGTTTGGTGAAATTAGCTGTTTCTAACAAAGTTGTGAGACAAAAAGCTAATTCCCCAAAAACGTCTTCCAAAAAGCTAATCAAATTAGCCTTTTCAAATTAACTTTTTGGACCCAAAAAGCTCTTTCAAAAAGTTATTCTACTAAACACCTAAATTAGCTTTTTGACTAAGTTAAACAATTAATTTTGATCAAAGAAATTCTTTTTGGCCAAAAAGCTCTCCAAAAAGCTATTTACCAAACTTAATTCTGTAAAACTATATGAACACGTTTTCTATAATATTATGCAAGGATACTATTTCATGCTCATTGAGTTTTGTAATTTTGTGTTACATATCATTAGATGTTTAATTTGTTTAAATACTATCGATGAGTTGTAATCATGTGATATTTTTTTTTATATAATGATATATAAATTAGTTTTATATGATTTGTGTAAACTCATTCCACGAGGGAATTTAATGTCTTTGTGATGATTAAATCTTTATGTTAATTTGTGTAACATTTTATTATGGGCCTTATGAATTTATTTCATTTATGTGTGGAAATGTCCTAATGAAATTATGGAAGTTCCTAAGTCATGTCATATGTGATGATTATGAGCTTATCGAAATTTCAAATTTATGATATGAATGATGGAATTTTAGAATAACTTAATATAAGATTATAAGAATATGCCTAATGTCTATATTTTATGTATACTTGTAGATGTGACAACAAAATCTATTGTTGGTGATTTGGCCACCACCAAAAGTTAGATGCCCCTAGATATGATGTCTCCTATTGGAAGATTAAGTATCTCCTAAATGAGTGCGATGTCTTCGATCATTTGACAACTACTAAGACTCACCCTTCTAATAAAGATAAAGATAAACCAGTTTATGAGGAGAATCTAGAGGCAGGCGGTCTAAAAAGGATCGTCCTACACGCTTCATTTTGTTGTGTTGTATGCATGATGATCTCCTTGGAGAGTTTCATAACTGGTCCACTGCAAAGAACATGTGGGAAAGGTAAGGTCAAGTTTGGTCAGACATCTATGACAAGGCTTCGTGCGTTGCATTTGAAGGGGATGCAGTATGCTAGAATTCCTAGGAAGCATGGGTGCTATAGTTCGTGTCCTTAAGGTTGTAGAGCGTGAAATTTCTAAAAAGGAGAAAATGTGATTCAAGCTCTCCTGAGTAAACCTGAACACCAGGAGAACTTCAAGCTCCTTATGACTCACAGTGAGAATGTGAAGATTTTTTCGGAGATTTTTAAACACCTCGAATTAGAAGAGAAGTGCTTAAAAAAATCTTGGTCATTCTAATGTTGCACTTGTTGCTAAAGGGGGAACCCCATAAGTCTCATCGAGGAAAGAACCTAAGAAACATCGGTGCCTTCTTGTAGCTCTAGATCTAAGGGAGGTGTTGCCATAAAGCACAAGCCTAAGGACCATGGAGTGAAGAAGATAGTGAGTGTAAAAGGGTATAATTCTGGGAAGAAAAGTCACTATGGAGTAAAGAACATTGCACGTGTGAAGGTTGCCCAAACTGAAGGTTGCTGATATATTGATGCACTCGAACTGAAGGTTGCCCAAACGGAGTCACGAACTAAGTCTTTATTGCTAGAAATCCGATGCCTACTAGAGTCGCTGAAATCATCTGCACTATAAAACTTGAGTCCTGGCTGTTGACCCGATTTGGCTAGTTAAATCACTATAGAGGGGGGTGAATAGAGTGATGATCGAGGTTGCAAAATAATCAAATGCGGAAAAGTAAATGTGGACAAGACACGTGTATATTTTAATGAGGTTAGCCTCAACCAGGCTTAGTCCCCGCTTAGAGTTCCCTAACTCTAGGATTAACCCAATTTTATTAAGAGGAATTACATGACTCTATAGTACACCTACTTTAAGTTCCAAATCACAAGTTGACCCTTCAACAAGTTCTTGGTAGAGTTGACCTTTCAACTCTATAATCCCACCCAATTACAACTAGAGTAATACAATTCAATAAATTAAGTGAACAAGATAATGATATTTGTAAGTGTGGCTCTTAGTTCTTGTTCTTTGCTTGTGCTCTCTCTTGTTATCACTTTTAACTGCAAATTCCTCTCATTTTTATAGCCAAGAGATGTTGAAGAGGTGAGGGAACATTTGGCAAGTGATCGTTGTATCAATCAAGAAAAGTTAGTCTTCCATATTGTTTCAAAGCTTTGAATCCAGTCTTTCAAGCCCTTAAAAATGGCAGTTCTGCTCAACGTTTTTCTTTAGATCCCCAGCAGTTAATTTTCTTATTTTTTGTTGAAGATTTTGGCTGAGAGAATCATCTAGAAGTTGGATTTTTGCAGCGCAATCTTTCACAATATAGTATCAAAAGATAATATCATATTTTAAGCAAATCTTGACATTTGATAAATGTAGCATCACAATCCCATAATCAAATTTGAATAACCAAATATAATCTCATAAAGATCACATATTCAAATTTGAATTCTAAATCATCTTAAGATATTGTGGTAACTTATATCAAATCAATTAAGCAATATGTACTAGCATGTCAATATCCACTTAGAATCATAACATATTTAAACAATATAAATATTAAGATAATTCAAATATAACATGAATATATCAATTGATTAATTTCTTTTTTTGTCTTTCATCAAAACATATTAATAAACACATTATGAGTTTCAACAAAGCTAACAATCTCCCCCTTTTTGATGAAAGAAAAACCCAATAGAAATAACATATCAATATAATTTCGAATGACACACCACGAAAGCTTTCCAAATACTTTTCCGCCTTTTTGTATTACATCAAAAAGGCAGCACAAGAAGGCAAAGGGAAAATCGAAGCGTACAACCAAAAAAAAAATGGCAAACATATATAGCTCCCCCTTAACAAATCAATGATATATAAAGATGCTCTCCCTCAATCTATGACACTCATAAAAAATATAAGGGATTAAACACTAACATTTTGATCAAAAGATATATTCTAATGCGCATGCATTAACTTGATATTAAATTTTAAAATTTTGAAATCAAAATGCCACAAATAGGAAGTAGATCATGCAAAGTAATGTTTAGTAAGAATCCACATATTACCACTCTTCAAGATGTTTGACATAAAGTTTAAGCTCTTGAATTTTAGTCATTTACAGGCAGTAACATCCTAGGTTCTGCATAATTTTCAAGGCCTTGGACTGTATTTCAGGGCCTTGAAGTCTGGCAATTATAAAATAAGTAAACTTACTTTATTTTTACTTTTGGCAAACCATAACTTACGATATGCCATTACGAAACTCCAGTGTTTTCTTGTCCACTTGAATTTTCAAGAGGATTGAATGCTATTGAAAATTCATTATTAGTACCTAAATGAGGAGTTAATAACTTCCCACAATTAAAAAATGAAGCGCTTCGGTCAAATCTTGACAACCTTTTCTTCTTGGGTTCAAAGTTGTTAGAAGTAAGAAGAATTAATGAGGTAAAATTTTTCTTTCCCTCAATCTTGACACATTTGCTAGATTTAACACCACAATCAAGAATTTTTGAAAGTTGAAAATTTGGTCTGGTATTTAAATCATGGAAAACATGACAACTTGGAGATAAACTATAGTTTGAAAATTCAAGTATAGATTTTACCTCATACTTATCGCTTCGGAAAATGGATGAATAATAAGAATCTTTATTTTTCTCACTATTTTCAAGCAACTCCTCAATTCAAGCATGCTTGACATCATTATGAGTAAGACCTTGAATTTTATCACCACTTTCATATTCTTGTTCTTCATGTAGTTGATCATTCTTCATTTGCTTAAGATCTCCGTCCATGATCATTTCATCTTGCGCTACAAATTTTCTTAACACCACATTCTGATTAGTATCATACAAATAATAAAGAGTCTCCTAAATTTCCTTGGCGCTATCAAAATGTGAGATAAACTCATAAATATCAACAGTAAGAGTACAATATAAAATGTGTAGAACTTTAAAATTTTTGGATATCCGCTTATAATCATCTTCAGTATATTCATCTTCCGATTTCTGAAAAACTATTGGACCTTTGACCATGATTTACCGAAAGATCGAGACCCTTGTGCTTGATATAAAGTTCCAGTGTTTCCTGCCACAAAAAATAATCAGCACCTTTAAAAAGTGGAGGGCAATCAAAGTCAAAATTATAACTAGCCATAGGATCGAACTATTAGACGGTTAAGTCTTTAAAAAAATAGTACTAGCTCTAATACCAATTGTTGGCTCGGTTTGGATAGTTGAATCACCTTAGAAGGGATGAATAGAGTGATTATCGAGGTTGCAAAATAATCAAATACGGAAAAGTAAATGTCGATAAGATACGTGTATTTTTTAACGAGGTTAGTATCAACCAGGCTTACTCCCCGCCTAGAGTTCCTTAACTCTAGGATTAATCCAATTTTATTAAGAGGGATTACACGACTCTAGAGTACACCTACTCTAAGTTCCAAGTCACAAGTTGGTCCTTCAACAAGTCCTTGGTAGAGTTGACTCTTCAACTCTATAATTCCACCCAATTACAACTAGAGCAATACAACTCAATAAATTAAGTGAACAAGATAATGATTTTTTGCAAGTGTGGCTCTTAGGTCTTGTTTTTTACTTATGCTCTCTCTTGTTATCACTTCCCGCTGTAAATTCCTCTCATTTTTATAGCCACGAGATGTTGAAGAGGTGAAGGAACATTTGGCAAGTGACCGTTGTATCAATCAAGGAGAGTCAATATTTCATATTATTTCAAGGCCTTGAACCCAGTCTTTCAATCCCTTGAAAGTGGCAGTTCTGCTCAACGTTTTTCTTTTGATCTCCAACGATTAATTTTCTTATTTTTTGCTAAAGATCTTGGCTGAGAGAATCATCTGGAAGCTGGATTTTTGCAGCACAATCTTTCACAATATAGTATCAAAAGATAATATCATATTTTAAGCAAATCTTGACATTTGATAAATGTAACATTACAATCCCATAATCAAATTTGAATCACCAAATATAATATCATAAATATCACATATTCAAATTTGAATTCTAACTCATCTTAAGATATTGTGGCAATTTATATCAAATCAATTAAGCAATATGTACTAGCATGTTAATATCCACTTATAATCATAACCTATTTAAACAATATAAATATTAAGATAATTCAAATATAACATGAAGAATATACCAATTGATTAATTTCTTTTTTCGTCTTTCATCAAAACATATTAATGAACACATTATGAGCTCTAACAAAACTAACACTAATTGATGATGGACTTCCGTGAGAGAGCAAGAGAGCCATAGAGGATATCCTGTGAGAGAGAGATTAATGATGTTGTATCTTTTGTTGGACCCTATTTTACCATCCTCAAGTAGGCATGCACTAAGGCCCTAACAAACAGGAGAGATAAAGATGGGGTTGAGCTTATCCAGCACCGCCTGCCTAGTTGGGTGGAGACTGGAAAGTGGCTGTTTAAGACCCCATCCACTAAGTTACATAAAATCTTAAGTAAGCCATTCTTAAAATTATACCAATTTGACAACCAAGAATGATCTCATCATTTAGGGCCTGGTCTTTCGTAGGAAAATAGGATTGGTAAATGGGTGAAATTGATTGAGATTGGTAGAAGTGGGTTGAATTTGGTATTTTTTTGGGTATGATAGTTAGAAGTTAGTTAATGTAAAAAAGTAAGAATAATTTTTTTTGGTTTAGTTTTTGACATAATATTTATCAGAATTTAAAAACTAACTAAAATTTGGTAAATTTATTGATTGCATTCGTTTTAATAATTTGATTAGTATTGTTGTAAATGCTAATATGTAAACAACTTTTAAATTATTTATAACGTTTTGCATCAAAAAAATTATTTATGACATTTTTTAATGTATGCGTTGAGGGAGTTTTTATACGTATAATTTTTACATAATAATTTACAAATTACTACTTCAATACACCAACACAAAAAAATTACCGTAGAGTATATTTTTGGTTGAAAACATAATTGATTTTCATATGATAATTTACAAATTGTGAAAATTTTGAAGGAGATGGGTTGAAGTTGATTGAAGTGTGTCGAAATTGGTAGAAGTGGGTTGAAATTGGTTGAAGTTGAAATTTTTTTGTTAGGACTTGGTAAAAGTGGGTAGAAGTAGGTTGATGTTGATAAAATGAGATTTACCAACGAAAAGAACATGCCCTTACAACACTAGAAATGCCCCCCAATATTCACATGCATTCTTGATAATTTGATTATTCCACTTAGGTGCTCAACTTAGTAGATGCGCCTCACTTTGGTCCTTCCCTCCCAGTTAATGGTGTTAAGGGAGTCAATTTTTTGGGAAAAAAAAAAAAATGAAACCTTTTTAGTGAGAAGTAAAATAAAAATGCGTTCTAGTGATTAAACAGCCAAGAAAAAGTAATCGTCCACCCAAAAAAAAAAAAAAATTCCTATGATGTCACTCCCCGCCCCCAATCCTTGACCTCCCACCTGCTCGGTCACTTGCATCTTGCCAGGTTCCCATCTGCTAATCAACCATCAATGGCATTACTAGTGCTGGTTGTAGTTCTCAACCTGGGCGGTCAGCCACTGAGACCTCTTTGGTAGCCTTTTCCGTCTCGGTGCGCCCTCCTAGCATCTTCCTTTCTTCTCCCCTTTGACCTGTTGACCTTTATATGCTGCATTTTGTTGTGCAAACACGGCCGCCAACGAATTTAACTCTGTTCCTCTGACATGCAGAGGCAGCTCTCTCTCTGTCTCTGTCTCTCTGTCTCTACTTTGTACTTTTGCTGACTGTATTTGTATCTTTAAACTTTGAGCTTACAGGTATGAGGATGGGACTGTTGTTTGGTGGGATATAAGAAACCCAGCAGCACCCTTGTCTTCAGTGAAGTACCACTCAGAGCCAGGTTTACCCATACTTTAATTTTTTTAAAGTGACATGGGGACTTGCTTATTGTGGCTTACATATGTGTAACTTATGCCAGTTTGTGCATGCAGTTCTTAGCTTGTCAATTGATCCATCTTGTCAGGGAGGCATATCTGGTGGTGCAGATGACAAGATCATGGTTTTCAATTTGGACTATAACTTGGTATGTTTGATATATCTGTCGCAGAAACTTATTTTTTCTGATTATGTTGTTACTTGTTAGTAGTCACAGGCGTAGCATATTTGCAATGTACCATGGATATTGTCCTTAGCATATTTGCAATGTACCATGGATAATGTCCTCAAAATGTTTCTCTAACTGATCGGTATTTAGGATGCAGAGAAAGAAGCTTAGTGCCCAGCAGTGGACCCAGTTGGAACATAGGGAAAGTGTTAGTATCAACTGAGCATAGATGGTAGTACTAGCAAGCCCATTTACTAGAATTATCCAAAGAATCTGCTTGGGATGATACCTTGTTTAAGTCAATAAACTCAATTTTTAGGTCCTATCTGTGAGTTGTTCTGCAGTTGTCACAGCAGATGAGGTGCTTTTGTATTTCGGTATTACTAAGCCAAATTGATTGGCTGGTGTGCAGGATCCTTCCTTTGGTTCATTTTAATGTTCTTTTTTTCACCCATTAATTTGATGATGTGCTTATCAACTTGTGTGGATATTCTGTTGTCGTGTATGGGCTATCATTACCTTCTTCTTCCACCCATTTGTTGGCGTAGTCTTTATCGTGTGACTTATTGTTATTGAAGACTTTTGGTAGCAAAGGAGGTTCTTTATGTTTCAAGGCCCTTCCAATCTACATGATATTATCAGATCCTACTGCTGTCGTGGTAGGTGTTACCTGTTTCCTTTAGGTCCTTCATGACAGCCTCTTTATGTTTACCTTTATGTTGATGTTATTATAATCAGTCTTGGCTACAATTGTCTGAAATGAGTACTGGTCCAGGTATTGGACTTGCCTATTTTTGGGGAATTTTGCTTTTTCATTTAAATGAAGCCTTAAAGTCCTCATATTGATGTGGGATTGTTGATTGTGCAGCCCTAATGCTTGAGGTGAAACTTGAAAGGAAGAACTCGAGTAACATGGGAAGCTGTAGGAGATATGCTTTATAAATTTCTTGCTTGAAACTCTATTGAATACAAGCTTCATAGCATAGGGACAAGAAAGTTGAGATAAATGAGTGCATGTTTTGAACAACGATCTAGTACCTTTACTTACTGGCACCAAACTGAAATACCAAATAAAAATCCTGATTAATATAAATTAGATGGACTATAGATAGAGCTTTTCAGAAGCAATCCTCTTTTTCAGCAAGCCTTTTCAACGGGAGATAGTGTTGCAGTTTCATGGATGTTGGTTTCCGCTTAG
This sequence comes from Carnegiea gigantea, assembly GCA_029747015.1. Lineage (NCBI taxonomy): Eukaryota > Viridiplantae > Streptophyta > Magnoliopsida > Caryophyllales > Cactaceae > Carnegiea > Carnegiea gigantea. Next base: position 850,997 of record JAKOGI010000057.1, on the reverse strand, counting down.
TGCTTAGGGGTTGCAAACTGACCATGTAATTTTGCTTTTCCTCAATATCAGCTTTGGCTGTAATTATGTTGTGTTCATGCTTCAGAGTATTATTGAAAGTTACATGGGAAAACTGTGATGGAGTAAGCATCATGTAATATTTGAGTTTGGCACATGAGAAAAGTGTCCGTTGGGTGTCTTACAATGTTGCTGTCAATTCCTGCTGTCCTCTTCTTTTTTATTGAGACTCACATTTTTTTGATCATGTTATGGTTGCTGTATCCAGCTTACTTGCATAGTTAGGAAAGACATTAGCATGGAGCGACCTGGAATTGCTGGGACTTCAATTCGTCCTGATGGTAAAATTGCTGCTACTGCTGGATGGGACCATAGGTTTGTAGTTTTTCAATAGTTCGTTTACTATCCTACTCTGCCCACAGTTTTGTCTAGCAATCCCATTTTACTTCTAACTTTTGTTTAAACTTCATGAAATTGCTACATGTCAACTCCATGGTTCCATTTTGCCGTAGTACCCCTTCTTTGTCAGCTTATATGACATTGATTCACCAGTTTGGTCACTCATGCTGAATTGTAAAAAGAAGGATGAATTAGAGTTGAATTCACGGAATTGGGAAGATTATTCCCTTGGGGTGGAGTACTTGGAACGAAAGAAATCAAGGGAATTTGTGAGGACAAGACTAGATCTTATCGAAACTTCAAACTGTACTTTTTCCTTTTCTTTGGGGGGGGGGGGGTTATACAGTGGAGTCAAGTGCTGAATTGTGAATGATATTTGACTTTCTTCTTTTGGATTTTACAATATCATTCATAGGAGATAGGGCATAAAGATTATTGTAGTTTCCCCCTTCTATACATGGTGACATCCACCTTGATCTCCTCTAAGATCCTTTCTATTGCTCCCAAAAAAAAAAAAAGAAAAAAAGAAAAAAAGAAAGAAGTGGATCTATATTGCTTTGAGTGTTAGGGACAGAGCTAATAGTTCGATAGACCAATCCAGTTGGGGACTAGATTTCTAGGAACTCTAAAACTATGGGTACGTTGGTGGCTCCAGAATTTTCGTACAGTTGTGTGAGGTCTCCATCGAGTTAATTGGGATTTGATTAGTCCTGATTAATTTTGTGGGTGCCTTCTTTATAATCTCTTTGATTTTTATACAAAGTTTTAAACAATTTTTGTTGGCTTTATGGTTGCCTGAGACACTATGCTGGGTCAACACAAACCCCCCTGTGTATTCGGATGCCACCCAGTTTCAGTTCGCCACTTCAACCTATACCTAGATCACAAAATAGTGGGATTGTTTTTACCCGTTGCTTAAAAATCTGAGCTTGCATTAAAGATGATTGGATCAAGCCTCTTTATTTCTGGGATAGTGGGAACTTCTGCTCTTCTTCTCTTGATGTTGATTCTGGGACAGTCTATATGTTGGATCTAGGATGTTCGCTTTAATCTATGCCTTTTATCTTATGAAAGTTTTGTTTGGCCAAAAAAGGGGGTAAAAAGATTCTGAGCTTGCCTCGAATAGGTTATGTGTCTGCTATTGTCTGGCAGAAATAGAGCAAATGGATACAATCAATCTGAGGTTAAAGTCTTTTATGCGACAGTGGCCACTTGTAGGCTGTAGCACTTAATCATGTTCCATGAGCGGGAGAATCGATGGAGGATCTTGAATCTTCTAATGATTCTAACAGATACAGCTTTTGAATTCAGATGCTCATTCCTGTCAACTGATTTGTATAGAACAGGTCTATAAAGTTGAGCTCGTTGTGAAATCTGATATGATTGTTCAGGATGCAATATCCGTTTGGAATGTTTTTCATCTTTTGTCTCTGCTGCTTCACTCTAATCCTGGCAGTTACTGAGCTTTACTAACATCAGGAGCTCTAAAAACAATGGCAAAGTACGAAGCAGCAGAGAGAAGAGGAGGTTGGGATATTACTTCGTGCTAGATAAATAGTTTATGATAATTGATAGGCTGTATCATAGTTCTCTGCTGTCACTTGTGTCATGCGTTATCGCGTATGGTTCACTACGAGAAATTTTCTCTCAAAATTTACTAAAATTTCTCGTGTCGTCTTGCATATTTGCTGAAGCCTGTCATTTGTGGTTTGGCACTTGGAATTGAATATGTAGTGAAGCTGTATCACGTGGGCTTTTGTTGGTGACTCATTTTTTTGTAATGACAGAGTAAGGATATACAACTATCGAAAAGGAAATCCACTAGCAATACTCAAATATCACAATGCAACGGTATGTCTTTGATAGCAGTCACTTTTCCTTCCAAGGTGCCTAGTTTCAGTACTCTGCTCTTGTGTTTTAACTCGGCTACTTGCAAAACTCAAGCATTGCTTGATTTCCTCCTGATGTTAAATTTAAAAAAAAAAATTGGAATAGTGAGTACCAAAGTTTTTAGTTGTGTAGTTCATTTAAGTGGCCTCATGGCTGCTGCCCCTGTGTGATATTTTTAGTTATTCTGGTCTTTTTTTTTTTGGGGGGGGGGGGGGTTCTTCTTCTTCGGCTATTTCTTTTTGATAGCACATGATGACGCTTCTTGAGGCATAGACCATTAAGCTCCAATTTTAGTAGTCTTTGGCAACTATTATGGCTAATAGCAAATAAGTAGTTCTACTCCTTTTGTTCTTTTCCTGGGATTTCCAAGTTGGCTACATTTAGTTTACTCTGAAATTTCTTACAGTTAAAACTCAAAAACATGTAGGTGTCATTTAACTTAACGTAACCAATATAGTCTCTAGAAGTTGGTACCGACTTAGTTCTGTCGAAATTGGCCTTTGCATCTCCCTGTACACTAGGTAACCAATATCTAGGCAAAGATGATCTCGTCGAGGGTACCTTATTATTAGTGCCTTCAAATCCAACAAAGAGCTTCGTACTTTTCTCCTGAGATGCAACTCGCCTTTTTTGGGGTGTGGTTTGGGGGATCAAGGGGGAAATCTTTCAGCTACTATTGATTGTATGATGTAATCATAGGCTGTCTTGAATTCGAGTTGAAAATGATGGCGGCAACTAATTCAAGTATCCTCATTCTGACATACAGTGTAATGCTGTGTCATTCTCGACTGACTGTAAGCTCCTGGCATCTTCCTCAGAAGACACTACAGTCGCATTGTGGGAGATTTATCCACCTCGGAAAACGACTTAAAAAGGGGTCTACCAAACAGTCGGCGACGTTTGTGGGACATGATTCACCTAAATTAAGTGTCACTGATGGGCTCTCTGCTTGTATTTGCAGTGTAGCTTTGGCAGTCTGCTTCACTCTTATACTTCATAAAAATTGGCCTCCACTTGCTTCAGCGCAGTCAACCAGGGGTAGGGATAATTTAAAAGTAGTTTTGTATTTCATAATAGCAGATTTTCACTTTAATGCATGAAGGAAACATCAAAGTTGAACTCTCCACTTTGCTTTAATTTGAAGGTTGGGGTTCTTAAAATAGTTGTACCAGAATTTGAGGGAATCCTTTCGCAAATAGTTTTCTTCAGAGGTTGATTAATTTATTATGATAGTATTTCTAACGGGAAATCAGCCAAAAACTTAGGCCTCTTTGTTTGTGGGAGCTTGGCAGTAGCAGGGGACACCTTTTTGTTTTTTTTAACTAGTTTATAAATATTCATTGCATTTTTTTTACAGAAAAAATTGTTCATTAATAAAAAGTGATGTGACATCTGCATCGATAATTTTCTGATAAGAATAAATCTAAAATATCAAAACAGATTTCTTTGTGATATAATAGATCTAGCTTGAAAGAAACATCTACATTGATAATTTTCTGACAAGAATAAATCTAAAATATCAAAACAAATTTCTTTGTAATATAACAGATCTAGCTTAAAAGAAACATCTTCTCAACTCACCCATATGAATTGCCATTGTTGAATCAAACCCAATGAAACAAATTGATGAATCAGAAAAATACTCTCTAACTAACTCAACAATCATGATAAAACTTGCACAAATAGACAAAAGAAACAACTTGCACTAAAGGTGAGAAACAAAACACTAGAAAGAAAACCGTAACACCCCCCAAAAGGAGAGAAACTCTCATAAGAAGGAGAGAAACTCTGCTTGAGAAAATTTATTAGAATAAACTAACAATACCAATAGAAATTAAAATCAACTAAATGAATCAAAATAAAAGGGACTTACTACTCCCAAGCAGCAGGGGACACGTTTGTGTGCTCATCCTATTCATTCTATATAAGATCTCATCTTACCTAAGTAGCCCCCAACCCCCAAACACACATATGGTCTTTAAGCCTCCATTATCAGAGTCAACATACTGTTAGCCTATGATGGGATAGAGCTCTTTGATTACATATTTTATCCATACACAAGACTCGAAGACGAAACCTTGTCCTTTGTCATTTGTCATTTGAGAGAACCTGATATATGATTATCCTTTGTCATTTGGGAATAGAATAATTGTTTTGTCATAAGTTTCAAATACACAGGTGTGGAATTACATTGACAATTTTTTTTTTTTTGGGGTCTTATATCCTAGATGTCACTGGGATTGAGCTACTATTAATTCAATGATGGGTAAAGCTCTCTCATGATAAATTTTTCTATATACAAGACTTGAATCTAAGACCTTACTTAAGAAGAATAAGTGTCAATCACTTGAACCAATCTGATGTTAGTTCATGAACATTGTATATACAAAGAGTACAGTTATAGTGGTTGTCACTATACGACAACTGCCATAATTGGAAATATCTAGAGCGTACATTTGTCACAAGTCAATCTTAACCGTTCATTTTATCTTTCTTTGTTAAATCATTAAAAATGTGTTATAAGAATTATATAATGTGACTAAATATTAAAGAAAAATTAATGTTCTAAGGGTGTGTTTGATTACTTTTGAATACCCATTAGAAAGGAAAATTGAAAAGATTTTGAAAAAAAAGTGAAAGTATAATGTTAACATTCTATCACCATAAACAACGTCCCCCTTCTTTATCTCCCCTAGCCACGTCACATGGCCATCATCATTATTATTCTCCGACGTCCTCCATTTGCGTCATTTGTCCGGTGATGGTGTCCATCGTTTTGGCGACAGGATGGGTCGGCGATGGTGGCTGACAGTGAAGTCCGGTGCATTGGGCCGTGTTTAATATACCTAGACAGTCTCTGTCAGTAGAATTTAAAAAACGGAAGCTGTATTCGCTGTCTTCGTCTTCGATGACCAAAACCTACAAGGCCCCCACCCCGACCGCCGTCCGCAACCAATGCACTGGAATTGGCGGTCTGCCACCATCGAACGACCCACCTTGTCGCTGGAACGATGACACCACCAGCGGACAAACGACATAAATGGAGGAATGTCATAGAATAATAATGGCAATGGGCTTACGTCGTGGCTATGCGGTTGAAAGAAGGGGGGGGGGAGGGAAGGGGGCTTCTCGTGGTCTTCTTTAACAACGATGAAATGTTAACATTATGCTTTTACTTTTTTTTTTCAAAATTTTTTCTGTTTTTCTTTCTAATATAATGGGTATTCAAGTGTACTCAAACACACCCTTAAAAAATTAATTTTCTTTAATATTTAGTCACATTATATAATTCTTATAACACAATTTTAATGATTTAATGAAAAAGATAAAATGAATGGTTAAGATTGACTTGTAAGAAATGTACGCTTTTGATGGTCCCAATTATGGTGATTTTCGTATAATGACAACCGCTGTAACTTATTGCATATACAAAGCACATACAAAGCACACATAGATACATAGGGCAAGCAAGGACATTTATACGATGAACAATTGAGGCAGTATGAACGTCATTACAAAGCACGCTATTGATGTTTCAGATCAGACAATGTACGCATGTTGTAGTCTACAAATCTCTTTTTTAGGATAAAATTAATTGTGTCTATAAAATTAGGATAAAATTAATTATGTCTATAATCAAATTTTTTAAGCATGTATCGTATCTTATATACATGTATGTTTATTTATTGTTATTTTTGGATATGTTTTGATCATTTGGATCACTAGACCGTTCGAACATCAAGTGAAGTGATTGGATCATAATATATCACATAATTTTAGTAGGAATAAAGACAAAAAATTATAACAATCCAAGAACACAACAAAGCTTCCAAATATTGACATGGATTAATTAATCAGAGCTACAGTTTCCATGTGAACTTCAAGTTTGCCTGCTCGTGAATCACGGACCTGTAAAGGGACATTTTGATGCCATAAACCCACAAAAAGTGAACCTATAAATCCTCCTATTATGCATTCTCCTGTTTAGATTGAATGGACTTCTCTGTGTCATATATACTAGTTAATTCTTAATAAGACAGTTCTATACCTCATCAAAACAGTCACTGGGTAGTGACCTATGAAAGGCATAGGTATGAAGACATGCAACACAATTTACAGGCTCTGTCTGGTAATTAGTTGTTAGCTGATTGTATTAGCTGCTCGCCTTAGTTGATTTTTGGAAAAAATGTTTGGTAAAATTAGCTGCTTCTAACAAAATTATTTGATAAAATTTTCACTTATGTTCGTAGCATAATTTCATTATTTTTTCAATAATACAATTAGTTTTATGGTATATTTATTTTTCTTTTCCACATGAATTATGAATTATAAATTGTGATTTATGAAATATATACAATTACATTTATATTTTCAACCAAATTTGATATTAATTATCGCAAGATTTTTGTTTAATGTTAACTTAATCTCCTCTTTAGTAATAATTGAAATATATGTCATAGTAGTACTTAAATTAGAACATTCTACGTCTTAAAATACTAGTTAACCTATATTATTTGTTAATTGAAGAAGATATTTAAGTTAAAATCAGTAACTTCTTAGATGCAAACCCTTAAGGATAGTCACCTTCTTTCACTTGTTGAGTTGAAGGACGAGAGGAGTAGAGAAGAGAGAAGGCAGAACAAACAAGATGAACAGATGAGCAGCAAATTAACAAGGGATTCAGGTTTTTGTTTGGCATGTCATTGAATGTAATATTGTTAAAAAGGAAGGGGTAATATGATAATTTTAATATTGGACAATAAACACCTCTATAAAAGGCTCATCTACCCAGATCCCGCGAAAGCGGGACCCATACTGGGAGGTGGTGGTGGTGTTGTTGTTGTATAAAAGGCTCATCTAAAGAATTTTTTACAAATTGACTTTTAAGGTACAAAAAACTTTTTAACCAAACGGCTCAAAAATTTTTTTTTAACCAAAATTAAATAGATAATACCTACAAAATATTCTTTTTGATCCCGAGAAGGCCTATAATCGTAGTGAAGCAGGACAATGACATTGGATAAAAAATTTGCTGGTATTGGATACATGTAATCTACTGATTATTGGGAAACGGTAAAAATTCAATTGACAAGCAAAAACCAGAGAAAACCACTGAAAAATGTCTCCTTAGCCCATTGAAGATTAAGGTGGGAAAGCCTCTCAAAGAATGCCTTTACATTATCTCATCAATCGAGATCTCTAATGTAACCTTATCTTGGTATATGTCACATATCTTCATTACACGAGTTCCATTTGTTATGGAGGTAGTCTTACTAGAATGATTGTATAAACTAAGAAAATTTAGTCCTTGTAATAAAAGAATAAATAGAAAATTACGAAAGTTGAATCCAAATCCCTTTACTAGGAACATTCTTATGCACCACAAATAACATATAAAACCCCGGTGGGGCGATTTTTGGGGACCTGGGCATCTGGACCTCGACTTGAAATAAGGACTCATTTGTGCCAACAAGAGTTATGGGTATTGTATTGGTTAAAACTAACAACCTTTGGCTCATAGAAAAGGAATGTGTAGCAAAAGGTGGCCTGATCATTGTAGCCCTAATAGAACCTAATTTGGATAATCCATTAATTGAAAACTTGACTTGCAGGAGTTCTCCATACTTGAGCTTACTACTTGATTTTGGGTCAACAATAACCGGGCGGAGATCCGATTGAGTCGGATCTAAGTATTGGGGCAAGAATGCCTCCAGGCTAAGCTCAGTGGGGAAGAGTACATTGGTGAAATTGTAGAACCGGTGCGGGTTGCTCCCACCCACCAACACCCTCCCATCTCTCAATAACACCGCCAAGGAGTGGTACATTCTTGGGATCGTTGTCTTCCCCTGGACCTCGAACCTCGACCCATGGGCCCTATCTGGATGGTAGACCACTGGGGCTAAAACCGGATCTCGGCCCAATTCCCATCCAGCAGTCCCCGACGCTGCCCCATTAATGATCAAAACGTCCCCATTAGGCAAGAGCAACATGTCTCCCATGACCCGAGCCATGGGCATAGTCTCAACAGTCGAGGCCGGGTTCGGGTCAGTAATCTTAATCCTTGCACACGTGTCCAAAGCGCGCATAAATTGCCCCTTATTCAATGCCATTACGTAAGAACCCTTGGGAGCCCCTCCACATACCAAAACCTCCACCTCTACATTCGGACCATCCAGATTCCTCAACGGCAGCAACACTGCCGACCCGGTACTCGGATAACTCCGCGGGGCGCCACCTGGGATTTCCGGGTAGGTTCGAACAACCTTATTATCCGCATAATCAAACAAAATGGCCCGATTATTCGCAAAAATGAACAGATTCCCATCCACATTGAGGAAAACAAACGGGTACAAATTGTTCTCGATGTTGGGGTCACTCGTCTGAACGAGGAATGGCAAGCTGTGAAGATTCGAAGATTCCGGAGTCTTCGGGAAGAACTCGTAGTTGAACTGGCGGCGGCCGCCTATTATAATTACCCGGCCGTCGGGGAGGATGTGGTTGGTGGCGTACCAGCGGCGGGCTAGGAGGCGTTCGGAAATCTCCGACCAGTCGGCGTCGGTGGTGGGGTCGAAGGTGCGGATGACGACGTCGCCGTCGTTGAAGCCGCCGGTCTGGAGGAGGCGGCCGTCGGGGAGGGTGGATCCGGAGGAGCACCAGGTGTCAGTGAGGAGGGTGAGAGGGCGGAAGCTGTTGGTGGTCGGGTCGTACTGGGCCGAGTGGGCCGTGCAGTCGGTCTTTAGGGCCCGGTCGAGCGGGTCGTGGCGGCAGCGGCCGGCGGGGAGGGAGAGGTTGGATGGGCCGAAGTCAGTGCGGTCGAAGATTATGACAGTGTCGTCGGAGAGGAGTTGCATGTGCATGGCGGAGATTCCGATGCTTCTCTGGAGGAGCCGCCATTGAGAGGCGGCAGAGACGGTGGAGGGGTGGAGGAGGAGGAGCTTGATGAGGGTGTTGATAAGGAGATCATGAAAGAGAGAGAGTGACGACATGACGGCTCTTTCTTTTTTTTTTGGAGGGGGGGTATTTTTTAAGGATATAACGGGGAACCAATTAAGATAGAGAAATGTCTTTACGAGTATTGAACCACAAAAGGGGAAAAAAAAAAAAAAAAAGTCTTTACGAGTGGTGTACTGGTGTGGTTCTTGTTGTGGTCATTTGGTTTGTTTGGATGGGGAGTGTTTGTCTGCTGGGTATAAATACTTGTTGCTGGTCGAGGCGCGCGCGAGAGAGAGAGAGAGAGAGAGAGACGTTTGGAAATTGACCATTCGATGACCATTGGAAGAGGCAGTCAACAGGTTATTTGGGTTTAAGGAGGGTTGTGTAAAAAAATCCGAAACCGAGAATCGAATCGAAAAATCGAAAAAACCAAACCGAAACAAATTTTTCAAAAAAGTCGGTTCGGTTAACCGAACCGAAATTTTTTTTCGGTTTTCGGTTCGGTTACGGTTCGGATTATTTGAAAATTCGGTTAACCGAACCGAAAATAATTTTATTTTTTTGAAAAATAATACATAAAAAATAAAAAAATTTGGTAAGAAAGTACACCTTTTTATTATTTATAAATGGTAACCAAAGTTTAATTTTTATAAAAAGAATTTAAACATAAAAGAATGACAAATTTAGGTAAGAAAGTATAAATTTTTTATTATTTGTAAACGGTTAACCGGTAACCGAACCGAAAAATCGATTAACCGAACCGAAAAACCGGTTAACCGAAATTTTCGGTTCGGTTACGGTTAGGGTTTTAGACGAACCGAAATTTTCGGTTAACCGAAAAACAGTTAACCGAAATTTTCGGTTCGGTTACGGTTTGGAATTTTTTTGAACCGAAAAACCGGTTAACCGATTTTCGGTTAACCGGTTTTGCACACCCCTAGTTTTAAGGGAACTTAGGCTGTTTTCGTATTAGATGATGTATTAATTAGTACGATTTTAGATTCAGATCGTATTATGCTAATAATATCTGTTTTGGTATAGAACAGAGGCCATTTTGTTTTACGAGTTTCTCAATATTAATTATTTAAATCAATGAAAATATATTTAGGATTTTTTAGTGATATGATCTCACAAAAATATTCTTACATTATGGGTTCTTTTCGATTGGCCTTATAACTTGATTTGTATGTTCACTTACAATGTACATGGCTTATTATATCTACATATTTACAAATTAATGTCAATACTATCTTTTAGTTCAACAGATTAATTATTTAGGAGTTATTATCAGAGATATGAATTTGAATCCTACCTATATTGACATTCATGCTTCATTCGCACAAAAAAAAAAAAAAACCCACTATTTCCCCCCAAAAAAAAGATCTCACCACAACAATTTTAAAGAGGAATTAAATTAAAAAAATAAAACAAAGTGCATGATCTCTTGTCTACATGAAATGCCACGACATTTTTTTGGCCCCTTTTTTTTCAACTTATCATAAGTACTTATCATGAATATTTAGTATGTGCATTCATCAACATCAATAAGCACTTAGCATTCATTAGCACTTACTCACCATGCGACCCAGTAATTTTTAGTATACTAGTTCAATATTTTTTGATGCACGGTAATCTAAGAAGAAGTGGGAACATAATATATCTAATCACATTAGATGAAAATATATATATCTAGGCTCCCATCGAAGATAAGATGAGAGAAATTGGACTCAAATGGTTTAGTCATGTGAAAAAAATGAGTGTGGATGCTCCAATAAGAA